>CM076577.1:1146802275-1146978144 GCA_034641835.2 Pinus albicaulis | reverse complement strand
TATGTAGTCCAGGGAAGCATTCAAATATCTCAGAAAGAAGCTGAACACTGTCTTTGCCTCACAAAGAATTAGATCTGGTTGAAATTTAGAAGATGGCTTGAGATACGCGGGTTTCATGAAACACAGTCGCGTATATACGCGAGTTCCTGCACAGAAAACCGCGTATGTTTGGTTGCTGGCAATTTTTGCTTGGTTTAGCTCTCTTCAGCACAGCTGCAGTACTGTTTGGTATCTCTGATACTGTTTGGTATCTCTGGTGGTGTTCCAGTTCTCATAATTCTGTTTCTAATGTTTTGATGAAGATGCCTTGATGATTTGATGGTGGAAGTTTTCAGGATGCACAAACTAAGGGGGAGCCTTAGTCATTTGGAAAGATTGCTTGGTTGCACAGATTCAGGGGGAGCATTAGCTTTGCTGAGTATAATGCAGTGTTGGCATTATGATGGTTCTGAAATATGTTCTCTTTCTTGAGGACTTTCTGGTGTTGGTCTTAAATTTATATTTGTAGTTTGATGAAAAGGTCATGTTGAGACCCATGATGTAAAAAAAAAAAAAAAAATTGTAATATTGAGTCATGTAAGGACTTGTCAAATTTGTAAACCCACTTGGTTGGGTAGCTGAGTCAAATTTTGTAAACCCACTTGGTTGGGTAGTTGAATTGAAATGTGTAAACCCACTTGGTTGGGTACTTGAGTCTCATATGTAAATCCACTTGGATGGATCTTTGATGTAAGTATGAGTCATCGGTGATAGGAAAGTCATAGAGTCATGTACTTCATTGAAAATATGTTTGAAGATTCATCATGAACTCAGGGGGAACTTGGTCACTTCAGTATACATCAGATCTGCAGAACGCTTCTTCTACATGAGGAGAAAAGGGGGTGAGTATGTTGGTTTTGATCCGCCCGTTGCCCTTGATGTCAAAGGGGGAGAGGGACATGGTGTTTGAATGAAGATAATGATGTCAAATAATTGAGAGAGTGACATGGGTGTCATTATATTCTTAATGTACCTATCTCGTGTGGTAACCATTATAGCATCATTTCTCACTCGACATGATTCATGATTTCCACATGGCTTTGGCACCCATTCCTACGTACTTGACAAATCTCTCACTTAAACAAGATAAAATCCCCTCATACGCGACCATGCCCATACTTTTCCGCGCGTATACGCGAGTTCAACTAGACTTTTCTCCGCGTATGCCATTAAAATGATTAAAAAATATATAAAATCTCACTTCGCTACTGGTTGATGGTTACTCTAGTAGTTCAACCACCCCGGCACGTGGCCAACTGTTTCCAACTGTTGAAACTACTTTGAGGGAGTATAAAAGCACCTCATGTGTATGGCCTAAGAGAGAGAGAATTATTGATATTATACTATGTTGGTATTCCCTATCCAATTCTGAATTCCTGTGCCTCCTGCACTTCCCAGTTCATTACAAGAAAGCTTTGTTTCTTGGAGATGCTCATTCTTTTATATGTCATCTCGTATGCACCAGTTTGGAAGGAATCTTAGCGAGGTAAGGGCTGACTGAGTCCGACGACGGCTCCGCGTAAGGCCTTGAAGGATCAAAATCTCTCCACTTGATTACTTTTGTACGTGCATTTGATTTATAATACATAAGTATCATGTCGTTCCCGAAATAAACGTGTTAGTGTATGCTTTAATGTATGAGAATATTTTGTTATACAAGCATTTATGATGATTTATTTAATGTTTTATATGAATCTCGCTAACATATAGAGTAGATATATACTGTACAACTTGTCCTTTGTGCTGGTTTCTTCTTGTATTTCAGGTGAAAGAGGAAGGACGGTTGCAGGGAGTTTGAACTCCACGTGGATCTACTTCAAACGTAGGACCAACTGGTAAACCTCTCGTTCTGCTCTATTTCGTTTTCATGACTGTGCATGATCGTGTGAGTCTCTGTTAAATAGTACGCCCCTGCTCTGTGGAGGTTGAATCCCAACCAACCCCTAGGGTGTTAAATCCCCGAAACAAGAATCAAACACCATCGTTGCCATCAAGTCCAAAGGGGGAGATTGTTGGAATATGATGATGTTGTCCTTGATGGCAACCCACTAAATGAAGATAAAGACATGCTTAATTATTGACATGTGTCATTCTACGGCAATCCAATTCGACAGTTATGCTTGACTTGATGGACTTGGTAAATGATGTAACCGATGTGATATGATTTTTGTTGGATATATGATGCCGAAAGTGTTTAAATCAAAGGCAACCCACTTGATGATGATGCACAACTTTACTCGATGAAGTTGGTGTTTGCTAGAATATGTCCTTTGATTGTGAAATCTGAGTGTATCTAATAGCAGGAATAGAAGGAAATGAAGAAAGGAATTCAGAATGTGCTCAAAGTATGATGAAAAGAGTATGTCTCTATGTATACGCGGATCTGTCTAAGGGAAGTCGCGTATGCACGCGGAAAAGAACGTGCCAAGTCGCGTATGGGCTAAAGCGCTCAAAAAGTGCAAAACCAAGGGTAACCACCATGGTATTGACCCATTGTATTGGGTAATGATCTGCCTAATTGACCCCGTCCAGGTAGTTTTGGGCTCATGGTATTGTTTTGGCCCATGGTATTGAAAAAGGGGCTCATGGTATTGAAAAGGATAAACCTATATAAGGAGAAGAAATTCATTGTGCAAATCATGGGTGTAGGTGCAAGATGTCTGAGCTTGAATGAATACTTCTCTCTGAAGTAGATCTGAATGGAAAGGGTTACAATTGAAGACAAATCTGAAGGTATGATGCACCAATGATGAAGAAGGGGATCTAGATCTGAAATGCACTTGTATTTACTAGATCTGCTTATGGAAGGTCTAGATCTGTGATGAGGCGAACATCTAGGCGAACATCTGTCTGAAGTAAAAAGGTAAATCTGAACTAAATATCTGATCTGTAGAAGTATGCTGCTCTATAATGATTGGATATCTATACGCTACTTCGCCGCGAAGGAAGCGCGTATATACGCAGCTTCGATGAAGTGAAAGCGTGTATGCGCAATGAAATATGTACTGAGGTATACGTTGGTTGATGTGGACGGAAGCGCGTATATACGCGACATCAGTAAAGGGAAAGCGCGTATGCAAACTAGGGTTTGCTGAAGCAAGGGGTATGAAATATCTGATCTGTTCTGCTGTGTTTCTGTTATCTGATCTGTGTTGATATGTATCTCGTTGGTGATGTATGTTTGTGCTTGGAAAGTATGGAAAGGGTCCAAAGATGAAAATATGATGAAATGTGGCTCCAGAAGTTGTGTTCTATTGAAGTTGGTTGGATCCAAGGTGAAAATTGATGAAACGTGGTCCAAGGTGGTGTCAAGGTTGTAGCCTTCTGGGCCAAATGGGTTGTCTCCCCTCCAGGTGAGGCCGGTAAACGAGAGCAAATTCGAGCTCCTTCCAGAGAGGTCATAAACCCAGTCGTGGGGTTGGAGCCTTCCGTGAGAGGCCGGTAAACAAGCGCAGGTGGCTCGCGTACGGGTCAAGTACACAACAAGACATATGTTGTAAGATGCTTTCTCTATAATAAAATATTGAAGGCCGAGCAACTCCAATGCAAGGTTTTCTCCGACTTGGGTTTCCACCTAAAAATCTCTGTTCATGTGTGATGCTTTGTGTGATGGTTTAGTCTGTTCTTACTGCACATGTTTACTGTTTATAAAACATCTAATGAATGAATGATGGAATGATTTAAGTGAAGAACTAATGACATAAGTAGATATCTGTGTATACGCGAATTTCATAAAGGGTATCCGCGTGTATACGCTAGTTGGCTTCAGAAAAGTAGCGTATGAGTTTTAGAGCATGAAAAAGTAAAAGTTTGAATATGCAGTAAATACTGATTCACCCCGCCCCCCCCCCTCTCAGTATTTTTCCCAACATAGGAACAATATTAGAGACCCAGTCTGTCAATGGAATCGGATAAATGAAACCACCTTTGAGAAGCTTTTCCACTTTGGCCTTAATGGCAGCAGCTTTCCTAGGATGCACCGGACGAAGACGCTGATGAACAGGTTTCGAACCGGGGTAAGTAGGAATTTCATGTACCATGATGCTAGGATCAATGCCGGAAATTTCTTCGTAGGACCATGAAAAGAGATCACGGAATTCACGAAAAAGGCTAGTATAGACTTGCACTTCATCAGAAGAACAAGTAACCCCAATATGGATGTTTTTTGACGATTCTCGGTTTAATGGAAATGTCGATAGGCATCGTCTGAGTAATGTTACTCAAGTTAACTTCCAAGAAAACTTCATGGATTTGAACAGGTGTTTGAAGTGGAGGAGAAGGTACCTGAGAAGAAAAACGCTTAAGATAGGTAGACATGGCCCCGAGACTTGGTAGAAACGAGGAACGATGATGACCATCGTCCCACGGTAGATCGTCGAGAGACAAGGTTTCCACGATAGCCTCATCGGAAGGAAACACTTCTTTCAAAGGATCTGGTGAATCAAAATCACCAAGCCAAGGGGATTGAGAATAGATTTTAAGAGTCATGCTCGAAGGAGAAGAATTAGAGGAAAGAGTTTCTAATGCAGTAATGAGTTCACAATAATCAATTTCAATCGGGCTCAACAACATTGAATCTCTGAACGAATCGATCTGTTCAGGAGAAGGGATAACCCTGGGGTCATCGGTATGAGAAATCATGTTGACCTGAATAGTATGTGGTGGTGGAAGAGGGAAAACACCCATGAGGGAAGGATCCTTGAAAAGGCCTGGCCCTACGCTCTCGTAGGGAGTAGGAATATTATCCACATACGGAACGTTCTTCTCATAAGAAGAAGTGAAAAAATACAATTGATCGACAGTAATAACCTTTCCTTCGTGTGGGAATTTCAAAACACGAAAGAGAGTGGATGGAACACATAGCATTGCATGAGTCCAAATATGACCGGGGAGAAGATTATAATTGAGTTTAGCATCAATGACTTTGACCTCAACATTGACTGTATTCCCTTCTAATGTGATCGGTAAACTAGCAAGAACACCAAGAGGTTTAGACTCTCTTCCATCAAATGCTTCAAGGGCATTGGGTGACGAGGTGAGAGCTAGAGAACCAATGGCTTTCCAAAAATTAGATGACATAACATAGGTAGATGCACCCTCATCCACGACTGCCCAGTGAATGTTCAAACCATTTATACCAACTTGAATGATGAGAGAAATTTGGTGCGAGAGTCGCGGGACCAAATTCTCTAAATCGAAAGCAAGAAAGCTAGTGTCAACAGGATCGACCCCACCTATCGCAGATAGCAAAGCCTTCTGTTGCGATGGAAAACTCTGAAGTACTTCTAACATATACATCACGGATGGTGCCTGAGCCAAATCCTCAACAATACTGTAATGCTAAGCAACACGGGCATTAGGATTGTACGAAGACTTACAGAGTATGCCTTTGGAAGGCGGTCGAACAATAGATTTGGTGCTAGGCCGTTCAATCTTAAGAGAGCTAGAAACAGGTGGAGGAGGAGGACCATTAGCGATCTCTTTCCCCGCTGCCTGACGCAACCCAAAATAATATTTCAATCGAGTAGCAATAGAAATGGGTGTAGAACCATTCATCATGAACACTTGCGAACCAGATGAGCCAGAGGACTAAGGGTGCTCTACCATCTGGGTCTGCTGAGGGAAAGGTTCTTTAAGAAAGGCCAGAGCTCCTTAGGTGCCTTTGAGCAATCAAATCACTTCAGACTGTCGAGGATAGTCCTTGGTGAAGTGCTCATCATCACAAATCAAAAAATAATACTTCAGTTTACATTGAGAACTATCAGTAGAACGAGGTTTTGGAGAATTCTGTTTCGTGGTATGGGCTTTGGCCTTACCTTTACCCTTCTTCTTACCTTTGGAAGTTTTATCTGTAGGATTGGCCTGAAAAGCATTCAATTTTGCGGGTTTTATAGAATTCGAATTTGACTGAGAAGCTACATTATTGGAAGAAGTAGGCTTTTGCTTCCCAGAGTTAGATGAAGAAGACTTCTGAGAAGTCTGCGATATGGAATCAATAATACCATCAACAGATGGAGTCGCTGGTGGTTTAGAAGTTCCAGGTTGAGGAGCATCAAGAAATATATCATGTAATGCGCCAGACTGAGAGTACACAAGATCAAGGTATTGGGCGTAAGCAATGGATTTTTCCTCGGTTACACATGCCCCCATAGCTATGTCTTTGGCAATCTGATTGACAAAAAACCAATGAGTCAGAAGCTGATCAGGTATCTCAAATTTGATCATGCAATGACGACGCCGCCACTCATGAATATGATCCGAGATATGAGTAGCTCGGTCCTATTTCAATGAAGTGAGGAGATGCGTCCCGGTCTCATAGTGGATTGGTAACTGAAAATGTGTAAGGAATTCCATGGCCAAAGAATTGAAATCTTGGAAAACTCCATGAGACATCTCAATGTACCACTTTGCAGCGGCACCAGTAGGAGTTCGCTGGAAAATACGAAGACGAATAGAATCATCAACCCAAGTGTTATAAGAACACCACAAGTGGTAAGTCATAACATGTGTTGGGGGGTCTCCACCAGGTTTACCCTCAAATTTAAGATAATCACCAGGAATTTTAGTCGGAATCAGAGGCCAATGTGGATTATGAATAATAGGATCATTTGTCAAGTTCAACACATTGGGTAATTCCAACGTAGCAAGAAATGGTAATTGAGCATTAAATGTCATCGGAGGTCTTTGATAAGGACCTGTGTGTACATTCCACCCAGTCCGAGTGGGATTATATCCCCATACATTCTGTCCCGAAGGATTCATATCATAGGGATTAGAAACAGGATAATTCAGTTGATACTGGGGTTGAGGACCAGGATATTGAGTCAAAGTAGACCACTGAGGTCCTTTCTGAGTAGCATAAGGATTCTACTACGGAATGTAAGTATGACTTTGAGGTTGTTGATACACAAGTTGATTTTGAGGGTACAGAATCTAGGGTGCGTTATATACCGGTTGATTTTGAGGGTATGGAATTTGGGGTGCACTATATATCGGTTTATATGAAGCTTGAGGGTAATAAGCGCCCTGCAGTTTCATAGGTTGACCTTGCGGAGCAGGTTGAGCGGGCTGCTGAGCATGGTAAATAGGTAAAAATGGCTGTGGAAACGAAGGAATCTGCTGGTGGACAGCTTGCAACGGCTGCTGAGCTGGTTGAACTGGCTGTTGAAATGGTTGTTGAGGGCCACCAGGTTGACCTTGTGGGAAAGGTTGGCCTGATGGTTGCGATGGCCCAGGTTGTCCCTGATGACCAGGTTGACCTAGAGAAGGATAGTAAGATTGTCCTAATTGCACAATATTTGGACCATACTGAACATGCGGCTGTGATTGAGGTGCAACAGGTTGCCCCTGTGATGGATAAACTTTCCCCCTAGGACCAAAATATGATCCTGGTTAATTCAGAGGTTGACCTGAGAGACCAAAGGGTTGTCCATGTTGAACCAAAGGCTAACCTTGTAAAGGTTGGCCTTGTGGACTGTATGGTTGTCCCTATGGACCAAAAGCAGGGCCCTGCTGAGTTAAAGGTTGTCCCTGAGAGGGTTGTCCTTGTAAGCCAGAGGGTTGCACAGGAAGAGTAGGTCCCAGTTGAGTAACAGTCTGATAAGGATCATAAACAACCTGATAAGGATCAATAGGATGCAAATAAACTGGATTACCATACACATCATAATGGTGTGGATAGATATATACAGGATTACCAACAACATCATAGTGATGGAATCAAGGATTAGCAGGAGCTTGAGACTGCTGAGAACCCTGAGAACTCTGTTGTTGAACAACCAACATATATTCTTCAAAATTAAGACCACTAGGAATCACAGGAGTAGTGGAAATTGAACTAGAAGCCACACAAACCATTGGTTGAACTGGAACAGAGGTGACAGTAACTAACGAACCAAGAATCGAAGGTGATAGGCTCAACGAAGGTAGGAACGAACTCAGAGGAGGAGTTACTGTATTGGATTGTGCAATGGAGACAACGCCATATATGATCTGACTCAAGGATCTATATCCTAGTGGAAGTGAGACCGACAGTGGTGAAGATTGGGTGGAGGCATGAGAGAGATATTTAGGAAAGAGTTGATATTCTCCTATGGAAACAGTCATTCCCTCACTACTAACAGAACTGGAGGAATCCATATCTGAATCTGCCATGAGATCTTCAAAAATATTATGGGGACTAGGAGGTATCGCAGCAGCAACAAAAGGCGATCCAAACGTGAGAGGAGGAAATTATCCTTCTTCCCCAGAACCAGGCCAAGCGCTTGAAGGAGGCCAATTGAACTCAACCGGCTCATTAAGCGGAGATTGAGTAGCAAGGGGTTGGATAGATGGTAAAATCGGCTGTGAAAACTCAGCAAACCTAGTGGACTGAGGGTTTTCGAAAGAAACGTCCGAAAAAGAACCACCACTAGGAGGTAGTGAGGACGACGAAACTGGATGTTCTGCCAATTTGACTGTATATCAGAACAGGAAGGAATATAGATAATCAATCAAAGGTGCCAAAACAATAACCAAATAAATTAATCAGGCCAAGTAACAAACTTTTAATAGGCATGTAATCATAGGTGATTAATTTTATAACACTGAGACCAAAATCTACTATTTCATGTTTTAAGAGTTGAGAAACAGACAAAAGATGACTCTAATCACTTTCAATTTGAAATGAGTGTGAAATGAAAAGTTCTCGATGATCTCTTATCTTGTTTAAAGAGTCACGAAAAGATCGAAATGACTACTCAGGTATTCTAAGCAAGAGGGTATACTAGGTTTCCGTGAACTGCCATATACACCTTGGTGATCAAATGAAACAGAAATGACCAAGGACTTGACGTACGTGCATATAGTCTCCGTGAATGTTGTGTTCAGTGTATCACGGTTACAAGGTGGTAAACTCGTCTTCCTATGGATAAAAGATTGCAACCTAGAGGGGTATCCCTTTATATACGTGACGGTACGGGGAACACAAGTTCGTACTAGCGCTGTCTGAAGCCAAAAGGCAAGCGATGACTACTAGGTTTTAAGACGTCGGAACACTTCTCTAGCCTATACCAATAGAAATGTTTTGTTAGGTTTCAATGTTGCCTTAGGTTCATTGAGTAAATTTTAAATTTAATCTTGAATTATGTTTCAGTTTATAGGCCCTATCGAATTTGGAGGTCAACTTCCTAAATGTAAGCTATATGAAAATGAACATCATTTAAATTCGATGAATGCTAGTTATAAGAAGAATATAAATCTTTCAAACAAGCAAGCAAGTAAAATATGTGAAGAAACTTCTAATTCCCTTAATGCAATCAATCGAAAACAAAATTCCTTCCTAGATTGACAAATGCTAGTTATGTAAAGGAACGTTTCACTTTCGATGCAACAAAAGAATGCAAAGTTTTTATTTTTATTTTTCAATGAAACAAAGTACAAAACATACTAATTCAATGGAAAACAAAATAAACACTAGTTTGAGTTTTTCGAATGTAGAGTTTTGAAATTGAATGACTCAACCAAAGCGAAATAGACACAAAAACATACAAGCTAATGGAGCAAACTTTCAATTGAAAAAAATATTTTCCCAAAGTGACCCAAACAAGAAAAGTAATTGATGCTCAAAGTATTGAAGAAGAAGGACTAAGAGAAAAATGAAAAGACCGTTCAATAATCAAAACAAAAGGATCAAGAAAAACTCAATCTAATGACCCGAAATGAGACTGATAACAATCAAAGAGACTTGTTCTCAAACAGAAGGCTCAGTGTGCAAGAACACTAAGAAACCCTAAGGTCTTAAATGAAACAAATAATAAAATGGACAAACAAATGAAAGAAATGATTCTATGGTAGTCAACACAATCTCAAAGGCTTAATCACACTAAAAAATAACCCAGAAGCAAGAACAAATGACCAAAACACTCATTAAGGAGGTCAAACCAAAACCTACAGGGATTGGCGCGACTGTAAGGCTGTAATCCAAGACATACAGAGGTTGGTGCAAGTGCTAAAAGAGAAACCTGCACCAATCGACACAACTATCCAGACAAAAACCGTGCCAGGATAGATACCTATGGGAAAAAGAGGAAAAACCATAACCTAATGAGAAGAGGTCAATCTTGAAACTCTGGAGCTGAATAGAGGATGGAAACTCAGTTAACAAACCAGAAAAAGATAAATAACTAAACCAATAATCGAAACTGACCCAACAGGATGAAATGACAAACTTTCACTGGTCCCCAGTGGAGTCGCCAATTTTTTATGAAGGCAAATCCTCTCTGCGGATAGAGATGATCCCTCTAGCCCTAGGGTGGTTCTAGTAACAAAAGGACACGCTAAAGTGTTGCTTCCTAGTTAATGAATGAAAAAAAGACATGGTAGATTGACCTACATTGAATCCAACACTGTCAATGTTACAGAAATAGTAATGGCCTCTCGCTCCTTCCTTGGAAAATCACAATCCATTCGTTGTTACGCTCAGATACCCGCACATAAGACAAAGAAAAAGAACAACATATGAAAGAATAGTTTCACTCATAACTATTAGCCAGTCAAAGAGGGCTAAATATATCACATCAAATAAACATCATAACACAATAGTGGAACCAAACAATAGTCATGTATATAAATGAATAGAAGGAAGAGTACAACTGATGCTTTGACGTCGCAGTCTCCTCCAGCAAGGTTCAAGTGAAGCGTGTCTCAAATGTGGTCAGGGAATTCGGATAGAACTTAAGCTCTCTTAGAAGTCATCGACTCAAGCTTTCCTCGAAGTAATTCCTTCTTATTCTATCTTCTTTAGCAACTCAACTATAGTATGTATAATTCTCCCAGTTCAGCTAGCTTCTACTAAAAGAGATAGTTTCTTTTATAGAGGAAAATGTGGAGGTTGGGATCCATACAAAAGTGGGAGGGAGTCCTATCCTTTAGGAGAGTTCCAAGGGAGGTGGAAACTACTAGCTAAAGGAAGGAGTCCATGGTTGTTTCAGTTCAACCACTCCCAATGACTCATCCTCGAGGTGGTTGAAATGGAACCTCCACCTCTATTTTTAAAAAACATTCCATAAACAGCTTGGCGTGGGTGTCTTATTGGCACAGAGCACCAACTAGTGTGGGCTCAGTGTTAAATTTCCCTGTCGGCGTGAGGGTGTAACTGGCTACTCGCGCCAAGGCAAAAATAGGGATTTTTACAGCTCTACTTAGGGAATTGTCAACAAGAAGAATGTTTCTTTCATCAAAAGGGATGCAAGAATGGTATTTTCAAAGCATGACACTACTCATTGGTCACAGAAACGACACTCCAATGTGCGAGTTGGGGATTGCAGGGACAGTGACAAAATGTTGTGTAACAATAATCCTCAATATATTCCTTCATATCCAAACCATCCTCCTTTGGAATTTAACCAAATTGTGGTTACTCTCAAATTTCTAGACTTAACTCAGCTCAATAATGACCACATTTCTCATTCGCCGTGGTGGCTGATAATTCCTACCAAATTGCCTTCTGATATCCCAAAATTCAATGGGAATGCATGAGAAGACCCATCAAAAAACTTTATGACATATCATCTATGGTTTTCTTCAAACTCCCTTAACGACGAATCCATTTGACTTCATCTTTTCCAATGAACACTTACAGGTACCACAGCTAAATGGTTTATTGAGTTACCTAGAGCTTTGTTTCATGATTTCGGGTCTTTAGCTACCACCTTCCTTGCACATTTCTAGTTTCCCACCAGATATGAAACTAGAATAGAACTATTGACCAAATTCAAACAATCAGATTCCACTCACATTTCATAACACATTCATGAGTGGAGGCGCCACCGCCGGTTGGTCAAGACTTATGTTCCCGATCAATTTTTACCAGAATGGTTTACCAAATCTATGTTGTTTATTATAACATAAGATGTGGCTTCATGATCGAAGAGCAATTTATTCCTCATGCACAATGTTTGGACCTTGTTTATACCCAATCAGGCACTCTCTATGATAAGATATTGAACGCTCTGAAACCTTCAAATATTTTTCCTCCTCCACCTAGTAAATAATCTCATGCTATTGATGGTGTGATTGGTTCTTACAATTCGCAACCAACGAATAAACCATCTAGTGTCGCTCTTAGCACATCTGCTCAAAACCCTCAATCCCATCCTCGTGTAGTTTCTGCTTCTGAGATAAATTTTGTTTCATATGATAAAGGCAAGTCTCAACAACAACCTGGAAGCAAGAAGAAAGGAAAAGGTAAGAAGAAGAAAGACCCCTCACCACAGGATAAACAAACAAATCATTCCTTCGATGAGAAACGGAAGCCTCAATACCTATGCTTGATTTTCAATGAGGATCACTTTACACATCATAATCTGCACCGCACTGAAGTGAATCAGTTCCTTAAATTTTCCACTTCTCCCGTTGTGTTGACCGGCTTGTTTCCCAAGACCCTTTTTCCTCTAACAAAGTCTTAACTCTTTCCTCCTCAAAGTTGAAATTTGATGTTATGGTGGCCACTCATAAAAAATACTATGGTAATGATAATCCACCAAATGGTCGGGATAATGATCAACCTACTAGTTTAGCATCACCTTCATTAGATCCTACTCCATCTCTAGTTCTTGTGGAATTGATTATGAATCCTCTGAAGGGTATTATTAATAAGTATTCTTTAAAACCTCATTCAAGATCTACCCAAAACTATAAAGTAGTTGAAAAATTGGTTCAATATCCATCAGCTATGTCAACTCTTGAGGTGTTGCAAAATTCCCTGCTAAAAAGAAGGCCTTGCTCTCAGATACTGGATGTGTGGATCCATCGGATTCCAACCTAGTGGTTTTCTCTCATGAAAAATATACCCACCCACCCCACCCCACCCACACCCCCGACTTTCGGCTCAGTTAGCTTTTATAATCCAAGTCATCATCCATGGTAATAACATAAGTCACTCTATTGTGGATTAGGGAGCCTTGACCTGCATTATTTCCATGTCTTGATGGAAAGTTATTGGTTTTCTTTAATTGAGTCAACCGGCCACCACATTGAAAACCTTTTATGGAAGAATGTACAAACCGTCTGGGATTTTGAATTCCCTTCAAGTAGAACTAGGGGGGAATTGTCTCCATATAAGTTGAAGTTATTGACGGAGCTCTCGATTATAATATTCTACTAGGATGTACGTGGGTTTATGCCATGGTTTTCATCATTTCAAATTATTTTTGTATGATTTCCTTTCCTCATAAGGGTGATATTTTATCCATAGACCAACTCACATTTTTTGCCTTTGATTCTCACGTTACTAGAAATGTCCCTCTTGTAGGGGAAACACTACACTCCTATCAACATTTAAAAATTGGATTGTTGAAGGATTATGCACTTACGGAAACATTTTCCCTCCCTCCTCCTCTCCTTCCTGACAACTCATCTTCGGTTTCTTATATCAACATGATATCATAATCCACTATTCGGGTCGATCCATGGATTGTAGCTGATGAAACTAACATCCAAAGTTTTTGTGACCGAATGCTGCTTAGCCCTATTGAGATAGATTAGGAAGCCATATATTTGTCTTGTGTAGCTTATACCTTCTCTTTGATTAATTAGGTATATCGATCATCGGCTTATGGCACATCTTCCAATCCTTTTTCTCGTGTATATTCTACTGATGAGAGCATCATGCCGAAAGATGACTCGTGGGATGAACATAACCATCATTCCTCCTTATCAGATTCCATTGAGGATAATCTCAGTGATGTATAATTACCTAATTTTTTCGAGTCTTCTACGAATTTTGTTTCCATTGATGAGGTTGATTTTGAAAATAACCTCCCGAATATCGAAGAAACAATACCTATCAATATATCTATTAAACCAGGTAGTGTCAAAAATCTATACATTGGAGAATCTTGTTCTCCATTTAGGATCAAGATCCATAGAGCCCTATTCCATGAGTTTCGAGATTTCTTTTCTTGGACTTATGAAGAAATTCTAGGTATCGACCCAAATATTGTAGTGCACGAGATTAAGACGTATCCTGATTCCAAACCTGTCCAACAATGCCTCCATCCAACCCATCCCAAGAAGGCTATCGGTATTAAAGTTGAAGTTGAAAATCTTCTTCAGGCTGGATTCATATACCCCGTTCATTTAACTAATTGGGTATCAAACTTTTTCCATGTCATTAAGAAATAGGGCATGATCCAAGTATGTGTCGATTATCAGAATGTAAATTGTGTTTGTCCAAAGGAAAAATACCTAACCCCATTTATTGAACAAATTGTTCATGACTGCACTGGTTGCAAGATTTATTTGTTTATGGATGGATTCTCGGGCTATAATCAAATCAACATTCTCCCAGCGGACCAACCTAAGACTGCATTTATTTGTCCCTGGGGGAATTTTTCCTATCAAAAGCTTCCATTTGGTTTAAAAAATGTTGGGGCCATGTTTCAATGTGTTATGGAATACATTTTTCATGACATTAAACACGTCATGCAACCCTATTTGGATGATCTCCCTGCTCATTATAAACGTTGGATTGATCACCCAATGCATCTTAGGGCCATTTTCCTCCAATATAGACATTATAAAATTTGAATTAATCCACACAAATGTGTCTTATGTGTTGGTTCTAGTTGAATTTTTGGTTTTATCATTTCAAAACAAGGAATTCATATTGATTCTCTGAAATAACAGGCGATCATGGATTTTCTTGCACCTTATTCTATCGTTCAGCTACAACGACTCCAAGGGAAAGCTAAATTCATGCAGAGGTTCCTCCCTAATTATGATAATTTGAACAAAGGATTTACTCACTTGCTAAAAAAATGGGTCCCTTCCATTGGTACGACACTGCTCAGAAAGTGTTTGATTCCCTAAATATGTATTGGTTCGAACATCTATTTTATACCCCACTAATTATCAGCACAACTATTCTTGTATCTCGTTGCTTCCATTTCTACTATAGCAATGGTATTGGTCCAAGAATATGATATAGGGACTGAACATCCCAGTTATTATCTAATTCAAAACCTTTACAATACCAAAATCAGGTATACGCATTTAGAAAAGTTGGCTTTGGCGGTCTTTCAATCCGTCCAAATGTTTTGCTAATACATCTTGCTTCAGAAACTATGGTCATTTCGGATTTTAGCCTTATGACATATATTATGTCATGTCAATTATTTTTGGGGAAATACTCTAAGTGTATCGTTATTCTGCAAGGGTTTGATCTAAAGTTCATCAAGTCCAAGTCAAAGAAATGCCTAGTTTTCGCCAAACTAATGTGCAACCTTCCTTCCCCTAATTTTGAATCTACATCTGAATATTTTTTCCACGAAAAGTCATTTTTTTTAATTTCTTCATCTTGCCCATGGTATGGATATTTTCTTATCTATCTCCAAAACCAAACTTTCTGGTCTAATACCTCTCGCTCCAAGCAGCGACGTATTTGATACCAATCCCAAAATTACATTATTGTTGGCGACACTCGTTACCGTCGTGGTATTGATACGATTTTACGGAGGTGCCTCACCCTTGAGGAGGCCGAGAAAGTCCTAAATGAATGCCACTCAGGGGCATGTGGTAGACATATATCTAGTTAAGCTACTACGTAGAATATCTTACGCGTTGGTTAATTTTGGCCTACTATCTTTCATGACTGCATTCTTGTTGTCTATAAGTGTCATGCATACCATATCTACGATCGTAATATTTGTGCTTCACCCGCTCCATTTCATCCCACTATCATTGATGGTCCCTTTGTGACATGGGGTACCAACTTCATGAAATATAAGCCTCACTCGGTCGAAGGGCATGGTTATGTCATTGTTGCAGTAGATTAATTTACTAAATGGTTAGAGGTGATGCCTACATTTAACAACATTGGCGAAACAACTGAATATTTATTTTTCAATCATGTTATTTCTCGGTTTGGTGTTCTGCAAGAAATAGTTACATATCATGGGAAGAATTTTCAGAATCATATGATGACCGAAATAGCTGCTAAGCTGGGAATTTCCCATGAAATTCTAATTCCTACTATCCTCAGGCTAATGGACAATTTGAATCTATTAAAAAATTTCTTAATACTATGCTTCAACGTATGATAGGGGTTTACAAATCAAACTGACATTTTCTTCTTTATGCTACCTTTTGGGCATACCGAACCTTAGTTAGGACTACTACCGAATTTACACCCTTTCAGTTGGTCTATGGTCTGAAAGCAATCCTCCCCATTGGATGTGAAAATTCGTCGTTAAAACTTGTTGTTGAACTTCTTCTCGCCATTTCCTTAGAGGAGGAGCATCTTTGACATTTGACTCATTTGGATGAAAATTGGCGCAATGATTCTTTAGCCAATGAAGCTCATAAAAGACGCATCAAGGTGTAATACGATAAAATTGTCAAGCCTCGTGTCTTCTCAGAAGGAGACCTGATTCTCTTATAAGACTAAGAGGCTGATAAGTTAGGTCTAGGAAAGTTCCAACCTATGTGGTTGGGTCCATACATTTCCAAGTGAGTCCTTGCAAAAGGGGCCTATCAATTAGTATACTTCGATGAATTTCCACTAGCGCAACCTAGGAATGGGTTGTACCTCAAAAAATCCTATGCTTGGGCTCGTGCATAGTAAAATATGTACATATTGTCTATAGGTGTGCTGAGTGTGTTTATGGTGTGTCTTTTCATAGTTTCCCATGTTTTCTGTTGATCCCATTTACATTTTGTCTGTAGATGTTGACATCTCTCGAACTGTATATTGGTTATGTTTTTGTTGCTAGTCATAGTACTCAGAACCTATCTTCCACAGAATGGGCTATCTTTGCTCCAAATGGTGAGATAGTGAGTATGCAAGGGATTTTCATTGGTCACTCTACTAACAACATCGTTGAGTATAGCGCAATGGTTGAGTTATTATCTGATGTTATTTCACATGACATTCGTCGTTTAGTCATCAGGCTTGACTCACAACTCGTAGTACTACAACTTTCTAATGTCTATTCAGTTAGAAATCCCACCATCCTTCGCAAGGTTTTTAGAGTATATGAACATATTTCTAGAAATATAAACACATTATCAGATCCTCTAGTTAATTATGTTTTAGATAGATATTTGCAAAAAATGTAAATAAGTTTCAATCCACATTACATCATATTGAAAGCATAATATGAACTATGAAAAATTGAAAATATGTATATATATTAAGTTTGGTTTTACAAATTTTGTTCCCCAAGACACATATGGTTATATCTCCCTTATAAAAAACTACATGCAAATATCTAAGTAGATAAATCAATGGTGTTCATGATAAAATGACACTACAGCTAGGAAATCTAATAGTGTGTCGTTGAAGTCGCAAAGGAATATGGTTGACCACGATCTCATAAATCCTGTGTGTCAACCCCTCCATGTGGTGTTCCACCTCTAATAGGATCTTAGATACCTCAAGGTCTCGTAGCGCATCCCTTATTATTGCAGCAACATATATTAGTACCACTGCCTCCTCATGTGGTTGTCCCTCTGCACGAAGGAGATATGAAGCACCAATAGGTCTAACTGGTCCAAAATCTGCATGAAAACATCAATACTTTAGTCTCAGAAACATCAAAAAACACAGAATAAATTTAAAACTTTCAAAAAACTTAAATGGTTGAAATATTTTACCTTAAGCACCCCATTTCTCACCCTCAAGAAGCACAAGCTTAGGTTCATCACGAAAATCCATCCTTGCATAAGGATAATCATTGATCATAATGAAATGCCTGTACATAGCCATCCAAAGAAGGCTGGAAAGAAACTAATCACTAACGAACCTTCATGTCAGGACATATGATCTATCCACCTCCTCATCTGTAGGGCCCTTAGATTGATAGGCTCGAGTGTAATTTGTTGAGGTTGAAGTAGTGGCAGCCACTCTAGAGCAAAGGAGACCAAGATAAAACCATATCCAAAGTTATTTAACTTCCCCTCTCTCACTTTAGTCGATTGTTCCTTCATATTGACCAAAACTCCCTCACTCCATTTGAACACTATTGGCTCTAAACACTCCACCCCATACGACATGTATGATATACTTGCTACATGAAGAGTTGAGATACCAGCGAATATCGTGATAGTGAACAAGATCATTCTCAAAGGTAACTGGGTTACATATTTTATATTGATATTTCCATCCCTAGTTAGTTGGGCTCGAGATCTACAATAGGTAGCGATATAATCTTTCACTGTTTTCCCACCACTTCTCCCACCTAGGAGAGAGATGGGGGCACCTCTCATAGATAAACCTTTCAGAAAGTAGATATATTCTACCTTTATCTTGAGCATATTTTCCCCAAACCTGAGTGCTTGTGCCGTAACATCCCATGAATGGAAAATATATTTCAACAATTCCATATGTTGCATCATACTAGGAAGCTAGAAGAATTTTACTAATCCATAGTTTTTCAACGCTTGGATGGTAGCAGGATCATTTGCTTCATTTAAATCATGTTCTTCATGTTCTCTTTCTCTACAAATAAATGCCATTTTTTATAATTAACACACAAAACATCAAAAATATATTCATTAGGCTATTTTTCATGAAAAATTCTTGAAAAAATTGGAGGGAAAACTGATAAAAAACTTAGAGTTTTGCACCCAATGCACCCCAGTAGTGCATGAAATAGTGTTGCACCCCTCCCAATAGTGTTAGTATACTTAGGTGCAACGCATATTTCAATTCTCTGGGCATGTATTGGTCCTAGGGTGTGTTTTTGGAATCCCAGGGCCCTCAAAACCTCAAAACAATTGCATGAAATCACAAAAAAAGACCATGAAAATAAAGAGAAGGGTTTTAGATCCTAGCTAGAAGTGATGTTGCTTGGAATTTTGTCCACTGGATTGGCTGCAATCAACTATAGAACATCGAGGGAAAAAGTGCTAAGAATTCTCACTATTGAAGGTAAATGTGAAATGGTGAAAATGAATAGTCATTTTGAGTACTTATGGTCATTTCTTGAATTATTTTATTCATATTTAATGTTTTGAACTATATATGTCTCATTTTTACTATGAAACATCTATTAATCCTTTTTATGATGTTTTGAGTAGGTTGACAACTATAAATGGATTTTTGTCATGCTTTAAACAGGTTATTTTGACCAAAGAGTATACTTTTATCTCTTTTTCAGGCTCTGTAAACTTATGAAAAAGGAACCCCTTGGAGTCATATTTCATCTCTTTTCAAAGTCCCAAAATATGAAAATATTGTTGAGAAATTTTCTTTTAGAACTCTTTAAAGTAAATGAAAAGATGTCTACTCAGTATAAGTTTAGCCCTTTTCCGGACTAAGATAGACTATTTACGAAAAAGGAATACCTTAGTTGAACATGGCTAAGAGGTTCTCTTGAGTATTGTTTTCTACCTTTTCAGACTGGAGAGACTATCTACAAAAAGGGACATCTGGAGCTTTCTTTTTCGCCTCGTTTTCAAACTCTCTAAACATGAAAAAGATGTCGAGTTTTACTTCTGTTGGACTCATTAAAACTTCAAACAATGATGAACTTTTCGAACATGACAAGGTTGAACCACTCCCTCTCAGGGTTCGTTAAATATAATCCGATGGATTCATCCAAAGGATGAACTTACAAATAAAGCATATGTTATCCTCCTCAAGCTTGTTAAAAAATAAATAGGTATTAGCCGGTATGGTTGGGGAAATTGGGGAAACATGTTGCTCCATTTTCTAATCACAGAAAGTCACTCTTGAGCACAAAAATCTTCCACTTCATCTCTATGGTTTTTGGGTTGGGTAATATGCTTGTCTTTCGGCTCATCATATATTTTTAGAGCCTTCATTTTGGTATTGGATCAATTATGCCAACTCCATTCAATGTCGTTGGTGTGTTCAAGAGAAGTCATTCAGTTGATATATGTTACAATACTCTTAAGTCGTCATTCCATGTTTTCCTTTCCTGATCCAGTTCCATACCATCATCATTATGTCTCAATCATGATACTTGTTTCATGTCATTGGTGGGGGATACATCAAGGTCCTCCTACAATGGGTCACTTCCTATCAACATCAATACATTATCCATGAAGTTGACTTAGAAACAACCCTTTGTTACCTTGGTGCTTGCATACATCAATGGAAAGTTTCCTCACTCTAGGAAATAGGTTTACATCATTGGCCTTCGACAGAAATACTTTGTGTAGCGTTCGACATAAACTCATTTATTCACGCCATACGGATTGTATTGTAGTACCTTGAGATATTAAAATCATCGGTGGCTTCTCTCGTGTATGTTAACAACTTACCTCATCAATGAGTAATCATATGCTTTCTACCATGTTTTCCCTCATCTCATTGATTCACATGGTTAGACTCGTACATTAGTTGGTCGTGTGAAAGAGATAGAAGACCCCGGATCTAGTTTCATCCATCCGAGATGTGATTTTAGGAGTTATACAGAGATCAAAATATATGATGCCCATACAGGTGGTAATCGAATCATGGGTCCACATGTTTTCATCTGTGGACATGTATTTTGATCATTGTACATGCCGTGTTATCTTATGTGTTGAGTATGGGTATGCCTCCCTCAACAAAAATATGTCATGATATATATGTATTGTAACAGATGAATCTCATCGGTTGTTCTTGATCCTGACTTGTCACAAGGTAAAGCACTTTAGTCATCAATCATCATTTCTGAATTTTCATTTTAGGGCCCGGGAATCTATTATTGGTCATTTTGTCACATCTGCTCAATAGGCCTCCTAATGGGATAAATCAACATCGTTTTCCCCATTTTCATCGTCTTGCATAAATCCCTAAGCATGCCTCTTTCATTCCCCATAATTTCTTCCTAAAACTGAATCATTTGAGCCATTTTTAGGACCAAATCTCCCTGGCCTCTTGTTGGGAAATGTTCACCTACAGGTTGCTCCATTGTGGCCTGCGTTGATCACCTATAGGTTACTCCCCTTTGCACCTATGTTGGTTCTAGAAATTCGGGAAAAAGAGAGAGAATCCTAAAGCCACCATTTCTAGAAGCTTCTAGGATATGTTGTAACCATTTAACTCAAATAAAACATTCAAATCCTATCCTACCCTACGTTGGATTTTCTATCCCTTATCCTTTGATACCATCCTCCCATCAAAGGTGGATCTAAAACCTAATATTGGTAATTGGATAAGAACTCCCAACTTACTCCACTCCTCTATATATTTACAACCTTCCATATGTAATGGGTTAGATCCTGGAAAGTGATTATACCCTTATTCATGTACAACCTTGAGGAGCAAGGTAGATATTAGAGATATGGTGGTTGAGAGGGAGCAAGATAGAGCTCTTAAAAGGGAGCCTCAAGAGGAGCCTTACAAAGTTGTGGAGTAGCCACAAATGGTGGGGCAGAGAGGAGGAAAAGTGGATACATCCACTCAAGCAAAAACCTCTAGTAGAGGGAGAGTTCAATCCAAGTAGAAAGAGGGAGAAATTGTTGCTATACTGTCAGGAGTGAGGTAGGGTGATGTGAAGCCCTAGTCCCAGAATTACATAAATTTGGGAAGGGTCCATTGAAGAATTCTCCTCATGGATCATTACCTTGCTATAGGGGCCCACAATATTCAATAACAAAAGGATCAGTCCTAGTTAGATACCGAGGATTGCAGATAATTGTTAATAACAGAGCAAGAGGTTTATTAGAAGAGTTAGCAGCACCACATTTTCCTAGTACATAGTTGCAGACACAGTTGATTCATTGTTTTTTTTTTAATTCTTCTCAGTTGCAATTTTTTTAGTTACAATAAAAATAGTGAGAGGTATTGCTACAATATATTCCACATGTGTTGGATAGCAGTGGTGAAAAATCCCTTTCTTACTAAGATTGAGTGTTGAAAAGTGTAGCAATAAAGTCTCAATTTGACTTTTCCTTGGTCAAATTGAGAAAATTCAAATTTCTACATCAACATACAACTTGGATGAAATTAAATTGTTTGACATGGCTCTTGTAACTAAGTTAGCTCAGTAAATTTGAGTTAGAGGGCTTGGATTTCAGTTAAGCATGTGTGATTTCTAATTTGTAGCAATCAAAATCAGTTATTTCATGTTGTTTTTAGTTAAACTAGTTCTAATTGTTGGAGGAAATAGTGGAAGGTTAGTTGTGCAGTGGGACATCAATCAATATTAGTGATTATCCAATTAACTGAAAATTCATCCCAAAATAGCTAGTGCATGCATATAATTAGAGCTCCCCAATTGTGGTGGAGATTACAAGGCAGTGTAACATCAGTTGTCGACTACTCTTAAGTGTACATGTGTTGCATGCAGTCAGATGATCAACCTTGGGAATTGTGCAATCAATTGGAGGTAAATTCCTAAATAATACGGGCCCAATTACTAAGGAATTGTGCAAGGAAATAGCGGCTCAAGTAGAAGAAAATTTTTACTAAGTCTGGGTCAGATCTTCTCAGTGAGTAGAGAGATAGGTTATTCAGTTGCATGTTGAGTTCATATTGAGCTAGAAATTCTAATACATCTATGTTCATCAGATTAATTCAAGTAGGAATAAGGGGTTTTTAGTAGTTTCTTTCACCTCGAAAAATACTATGTGCATGTGTATTATTTGTCATTGCATGTTTGTGATTAATGTTTTAAATTATGCATTGAATTTTGCAGAGCAATAGAGTAGGATTGTGTCTTGGGATTTAGATGAAAATTCCATGAGCAGATTCAATTCTACACCATAATTTATACACATTTTTGGTTTGCAAATGAGGCATGGTATAGTGGTGATGCGTTTGCACAAGTCAACCACATGTTAGTGGTATGATATGCTAACATGGCATAAACAATGAAACTTTTGAGGGCCATAACTTTGTGTTTGAAGCTTGGAATTTGATGAAAATTTGATGAAATTTATATTGTTGGAAAGTTATTGAAGAGAAAAATGATGGCGACATTAGAAAGGAAATTTGATATTATTAAAATAAGAGATGTTTTGGATAACCCGCCTCCACAAAGTAACCTTGGGACTTGTGCATGTACATCTTGTACCCTCACAAAGGTTTGGAGGGGATTGGATGTGTTACAAGATTGATAATTATATTTAAATTGCCAGTATCAATCAATATTCTGACTCTAGTCATGTTTAAAGAGAAGTCCATGGAGGAGAGCATACATCCCAACCTAATATTTATAATGATCCCAAAACCACAATCATAATAAAAAAAATTGTTACCCTCATAATCAAGATGATTCCCAACACCTACCACCATATGTGATTTCATTTTTAATCAAACCTTAAAATGTAATTAGGTCATCCACAATATTACATAACATGAAAAGTAAATATTATTTCCTTTATGTTTCAAAAATCTATGTGATATATATAAAAAAAATTTCTTTTTTATTTAGATTTTTTCTTTTAAATTTTATGAACTTTAAAATAATTATATTTTTTTTATAGATTTATTAAAAAATAAATAATAAAAACAATGGCTATGCCCTAAAAGATAAATGAACAAGATTAAATATTCCTAAAGTAAAATGTTTTTTTTTATTAAAAAGTAATTACATTATAAAATTAAACTAAAATAAAAGTGATGTTCATCCTCACATTTAAAAATTATATATTTAAAGTTATTAAAATTTGTAATTAAATGTATTTCATATTTTTTATTTTAATTTTTACTAACTAAATAAAAATTATATTTTTTTGTTTGTTAAGTGATTTGTGTTTATCTAGGCTTTATCTGTGGCTTGAGAAACCACGACCCAAGGGTATCTAAGCCATCAAAATCACTTGGAGATCGCATCTGGCATGGGCCACAACAGCCCTAAGCTGACTAGATTTTAGTGTGTCTCCTCCCCTTAGCAGGGTTGCAACAACCTTTATGAGGTTTGATCATGGGTTGCCTTATTAACGAGGCCCATCTTCAACCGATTGTGTTGATAAAACTTGATAACTAAATAAAAATTATAAAATAATGTAATTATATAATATAAAAAATTGAAAATTCTTATATAATAAATTTCATTTACCTAAATAGATATAATAACTATATTTCATTTAAAAAAATAATTTAAATAAATATAATATTATTTTCATGTAAAAAATATCATTATATTCTATATGTTGAATTTACATCAAAACTCATAAATTCAATTTAGGTGGAGAGAATGCCAATCATTATTCTTGACCATTTAAAATAGACCAAATTAAAACATAAATATAATATTTATAAATATATTATCATTAATATAATAAAAAATATTATAATTACTCATAATAAAAAAATAAAATATTTTATATTTTTATTTTTTAATAAATCATATATATTGTAATTTATATTTATTTTCATTTAAAAATATATATTTAAAGAAAATATTCCCCACACACACATATATAAAATAATTAATTTAAATAAACATAAATATGTGTAAAAAGAATATGATGTTCTAATTAAGAATGAGACATTAAATTTATTGGATTCTCTTTTTGGAATCAAAATAATCAAATACAAGTGGGTTTACAAGATCAAGTACAAATCATATGGCTCATTTGACAAACATAAGGTGAAGTTTGTCGTGAAAAAATATGCATAAAAAGAAAGCATGTGCTCACTCTAATAGGAAGACGCTCTATGTTCGGTATCCAAAGCTCACAAAATAACCCTATAACGTTATAGAATTAATCACTATTATAAACTCATGCCAATAATACATTTATTTGTGGCCTTGAATGTTAGAATTGCTTATACAAAGTGACAGGTTTCAAACAAAGAACCTCCTCTTTAATATGTTGATCCTCCAACTATTTCTTGTTCAACTTGCTCAATTTCAACTTAAATGAAAATCGAGATGGGCTCTCCATAGCATTAAGAAGATCCAAGTCAAAACTGAGCACACACACTATGTTACAACACAATTTCACTTAGTAACTTGCCTCATACTTCTTTCACTAGCCACCTAAATCCTTTCCCAGAGCTTTCTCTTTCTATGTCAAACATGCTTTCATTGTATGTTGAATTTTCACACTCATCGCATTGGGTATTGATCATGTGGACTAATCACCACTCTAGAATCCACTCGGGGACCACTCAAAAGGTAATGATAATGGGCTGGAAATTTACTAATGCGTACGAATTTTGATGTAATAGAAAATCTAACATAAAATATGATTTCCAAATGAAAATACAATCAAGAGAAGAAAAAAATATATACCACACAACATATATTACAAAATTTACCAAAATGAATAAAAGCAAAACACAAGACGTTGCAAGCCCTTAGTAAACTGTGACCCAGACAAATTTTCAAACTTGACTTCTCTTTCAAACTGTAAAATAAAAAAAATTGATATCAGTGAGCTTGTCCGCTTCAATTGTAGTTAAGCTTGTTTTCCACTTTTATAAAGCCCACCACACATGTTTTATCAAAACCAAACCAAAATAGTATCATAAAAACCATCGTGTGTATAACATTGTTTGCATACGATACTTGTGATATTGGCTTTATAATTTAGTGAATGCATGTAATATCGACTCTTTAATGTTAACCCATAATATGGTATTGACAAAAATGCTGCATTTGAAAATTAGTATATATGGTATTTAAAACATTTATTTTTATTTAATTTTACACTAACAATTGCACCTAATGTTGCAAAGGAAACGCCGTAAGGAAGATGGTAGAATGAGATGAGCTATAATTGTTTTGATATATATATATATATATATATATATATATATATCATTGGAGATATGTATATAGAATGTATAATGTTTGAAATAGGCATTGCATTTTTATAGTTGAAAAGAAAGTTATATTATAATGTCATTGGAGATATGTATATAGAATGTATAATGTTTGAAATGGAGATTTATTTTTCATAGTTGAAAAGAAATATATGGTAGAATTGTGAAAGAGATTGTGCCTATTTTAAGAACATAAATTGTGAGTTATTGAAATGTAAAAATTTTGAAATCAATTATTGAAGTTTTTAATATTTATTAGGAGTTTTAATATTGTAATAATACGATACTGAAAAGAGTACATAATTATATTATTGAGAATAAGTAAAATATGTAATGGAAAGGTTAGTTGATGGCAATTTATTTCTATTACGTGAGATTTTAAAAATGTACAATGTTTGAAATGTAATTTTGAAGAGTGTGCAATTATAGAAATGTACATTGCATGTTAGTATTTTACAATGAAATTGTATCTTTTGTAAACGATTACAAGTGTATCATGAAGAGGATGATTGATGCTGAGCTTGGTGAAGAGCTATGAGACCTGTAAAGACAAAAAAAAAATTTGAGAGATTAGAAGAATATATATTTATTTGAAAATGTAAAATAATTTATTCAAGTTGACTTCAATGAGGTTTTGTATGAATTCTATTGGAAAGAAACTATATTGATTGAAATTGAAGTAACATGTAATATGTGATTGGAAACGTTCAGTCGTAGATGCAGGTCGATCGATGGCACACTGAACACCATTGGAGATTTATTTGGAATTGCAGGTGCCTATTTCTGGATTGCCATTCTGCTCTTGCTTTTCTCAATTTATCTCGTTCGTGTATGTGGATTATACGTTTAATAGTAGATTTTATTTTAAGTAATAAATCTATAGTTGGTCGCAGTCTTTATAGTGGCACATTTGGATTTGGGACTGGGAGGAATCTTTTTTGTATCTCCTGCAATGAATAAATTTTTGCATCTATCTCTACACTGTAGTTATGTAGTTACGATATTTGGGAGTCCATGTTTTCTGTTTCAAAACAAAGAAATTGTTAGATGAAAATAGGTAAGCATTATATCAAGAATTTATATTTTGAACCATTTATTAATAATCGGTAAATTAGGTTAATGTTAGTAGGTAGAAATGTTGTGTGATTAAAATATTTTGGAGTTGATAATATTTGGAAACCTTTACCAGATGCTATATTTGGAATGCAGTGGCTTTGTAGTTGTGATATCTTTGAGTTGATGTGTTTTGTGTCAAAATATAGAAAATGTTAGAAGCAAATAGTTAAGAAATATATAACGAATTTAATAATTTAAACTATGTATTAATAATGAGTAAATTAAGTTGTTGGTAATAGGTAGAAATGATACGCTATGAAAAAAATATGGAGCTGATGATATGTGGAAACCTTTTGGAGATGTTAACATATGGAATGGAGTTGGTCGTCTGTAGGAGACATTGAACGGAGACATTCTTCTTCTTGTTTTCTGCGAGCAATATTTTTGGTGTCTTTCATTTTCATGAAACGATCGAAATTGAATGTAGGGCAAATTCGAAGATTCTGTAGTGAAGGGACTCTTGAAATCGCTGTGAATGTGAGGCCTTGTCGTTCAGTTTTTCCAATGTCTATCATTGCTTGTAGCAGATTCATACCTTGAGATTTATGTATAGTTAAAGCCCAAGCCATTTTTAGTGGAATTTGCGTACGACCGATTCTTTTTATTGCTGGAATAGGAAAGTGAGTGGGGTTTGTTTCATCCCAAGCAGGCCCGATGTATTTTTGAAATTCAACTACTACAAATGTTGGAAGTTGTGGAGGTGAAGTTGATTCTTTGTAGAATATGGATACGATTTCCCCGAGGAAACCATTAACAAGCCCTGCTGAAACCCAAAGGTTGGAAGTCAACATTACTTTTTTCCCTTTGCAAAGGTAGGAAATTCGCTCTAGTTGCTCTTCGTCTGATGAGAATGTAGAATATGTGGTGTCATCTTCTGCGATTGATCTTGCAACTGGAGTGTTTAAAGTTTTGATCATTTGCTTGTTATGGTCCAATGTTTGAGAATTTGTTGGAAATAGATGTAGAAAATCATGGAAAGACTGTATTTTATCTTCAGAAAAGAAAGAGTATGTTCGTCTCATAAGGATGTTATCGCCTCAATTGTTGGATTTGCATTTCTAATGTTCTGGAGGATGTTTCTGAAAATAAATTGAGCATTGCTTTGACCTTGTTGATGAAATATTTTGTCCAATGTGATGACTGTTGTGAATGTGTTCCACAATGCGGTTCCATGACTTATCCCTGCATATAGTGGTATGTCTTGGACGGGTGGTAATTGGCCGAGATCACTAACTAATATAATTGAACAACCGTCGAATGGTGAGTTTCTCTTTAATGGAAATGACTCACGAAGATGTTCATCAACCTGGTGAAGAAGCTTAGGTCCAATGAAGCTCATTTCATCGATTAGTATGTACCTAATATGCTTAAGTTCTTCTTGAAATTTTGCAAGAGCATTGCCTTCTAATGGTGTAAGATTTTTTATTGGAAGGTGGAGAGTGGAATGGATTTTTGATGCTTGTATGTTGAATGTTGCAACACTTGTAGGGGATAGGAGCATGATTGGTGAAGGTTCTGAGCCAACAAGTGCTATGAACATTTCTCTGTTGCAATTTATAAGAAGGGATTTCCCAGTTCCAGAAGTGCCTTGTATTATCATTCGCAGAGGAGGTAAGATATCCTTTGTAGGAGTATTGATATTAGATAGTGTCCGGTGTTGATGCCACGGTTTGTAGAATGGACAAAATGCTTGCCAATTTCTGATAAATTCTTCAGCAGAATTTCCTATGTCACTCGTGATATGGAAAAATGGTTTGTAAATCATAAGTTCAACTCTACAGAAGTCAGCATAAGAAGAGTCGGTGGTTGACGATATTGAGGAATAGCGTGGTATGATACGAAGAATTGCTTGTTCGGGTCTTTGTTTCCATTTGTTTGTCTTACAACATGGATCATATGACCATGATCTTGTTATTTCTATAAGTGATGTGGATTCTAAGGGAGATGGTCGATGGATGTATGTATCTATGAAGTGTGGTGATGGAGGAGTGGTGGTGTTATTCTTTGGAAGGTGCATATATATTTGTTGACTTACATTTAAAGGGAAGAAGGAGCAAGTACACAATGTTAGTGGTAATTTTTGTATCATATGACAAGTTTCTTGTGCTCCAATGTCATGATCAACAAGAGTTTCTACAAGGAATTTTCGAAATGCAGATTTTGTTGGGTCAACATTAGGTGAAGCGAGTAAAATTCTACGTAGCATGTCATGGAATGTTTTAGATTTCTTTTCTGCTTTGGATGCATATTTCGCAATATATTTCTGAATGACATCGATTGAGAGTATTGGTTGGAAATCAATGTTCGCACGCCAGATAGATAGGATGGTAGGGTTATGGGTATTTAGTTGATCATCATTACGAGTGGGAGTGTATGTTTTTTTGCCATTGGAGTAAATGAACAAGGAGGAATGTGTATGTAATTCCCAAGGTGCTTTATATCGGCATTCGAATGCGGAAACTTTTTTCCTGAGGCATGTGTTTTCAGTGCATTTTGTGTGTCTCTCAATGCAATTGATAACTTGACATAATCATTAAAAGTATTGTTTCTAAGAATATCTGACATAGACAATATGCAAGGGTCTTCTACGTTTTTTTGAAAAATTGATTGGTTAGAAATTGTATAAAGCCGAGGGTTCCAAGCTGATATGTATTTGTCGAAGAATGTTTTAGCACGATAAACTGCTTCTATGTTATCCCAATTAAGAGTCTCCATATCAGGTGCATTTTGTATCCAGAGGAAGCCATGGATGTGCGATGATCCTCTATGTTGCCATTCATACCTGCGAAGGATGTTTTTTTTTTAGAAAATTTTGAAATAGAAGGAGCTTGATGTATAGATAATTATGAAAGTAATGTGGTAGAGTAGATACCTGTACCAGTAGTATTTTGTTTGCAAGTGTTTCTCCAATATAACTTCATGAAATATTTTGAATCTGTGGTGCATATATAGCGATGTTAAGTGGGGGTTAGAGATAATGTTATCATTTCTCCATTTTTGTTGTATTGCAACATCAGGAGGTGGAATTCCTAGCATGATTGCATGAAGATTAGCCCATTTTGTATCAACTGCACTTAATGTGAAGAAGAACTTTGGGCAACCGAGTTGAGATATCATGTCTGTCAGTTCATTTTTAGGTTTGTGCCAAAAATATCTTGTGCCACGTAGAGAGCTACCGAAGCGCATTACTTGTTCTGCTAATTTGTCGTCTGGAAATTGTTGTAATCGGATGTTCAATTCTTGGATTGATGTTGGGAAGCCATCTCCGATGTTTTTTTTTACAAAGAAGGATGTTGTTGCTTGACTGCGATGACACATCATCATATTGTATATGTAGTAGCGGAAGTGAGGGTGCTTGCCGAATCTATTATCGTGGTAATGCAGAAGATAAAGTGCGTATTCATGTAACTACACCGTCTTTATTCTTGGTTGATTAGGTAGTGCAGCTCCTGTGGGGAATAGCGTTGGGAAAGCCATAGAGAGTAGACCTTCTGTGTTATATTCATTGATTGGGGATAAGATTATAGGTGGCCATTGGATTGTACTAGCAGAATGGTGGTTGTATGAACGTAAATAATGTCATATTTCTTGGATTTTTGTATTTCTATTAGGTATAGTGGGAATGAATGATGATGTATGGCGTGGGTATTGGTCTACGGAATCTTAAGTCAGGAAAATTGGTGTTTGGATTGACATTTGAGTAGTTGGATCTCTGGTATTGGAATGGTGAAGGGATGAGGAGATATCGGATGGGAGTTCTGGTAAGGATGCTAGTGCATTTTTATCAATGTGAGCATTCCTATAGTAAGGATCATTTGTCGATTTGTATTCTAATGCGGTGAGAACTCGATGTCTACTTACAATGAAATCATAAGCTTGAAGGTCATTACTTTGATGGGTAACGATTAAAATATCCAAGTCTTCAACACGTCGTCGCAACATGCATGCTATTACTGTAATGTCTTGCGGAAAGAAAATTGTGTGGCCAGTGTATTTATATTGGCCACCACATGCATGTGTTACTTGGAGGATAGGGTTAACCCTAGCAATAAGCATTTCTTCTATTTGTGAAAGAGTATCCAGGACAGGTGGTTGAGGACCAGGGTCCATGTTGTTTGATAATGAGAAACGGTGAATGTTTTTTTCAGCCATGCATCTGTAGCAACAATAGATTTGGTTAGACATGCGGATATGGATTTCAGGATAGGATTCAAGACAAATTTAGCATGGTGATTTAGGTGCAAGCCTATCAATTCTTGCACGGAATTCATGTTGTGCATCATTAGGATGAACTTTGTTGAAAGCATGTGTAATGGATGGAGGGGTTGAATGAGGTATGGATGAATTTTTTTTAGCATCATTATTATGAGCGTCATTGAAAGCATGTGGAATGGAGTTTGGTGGAGAATGAGCTTTGGATGAATTTGGTAGAGTGGTTTTCTGAGAAGATGGTCAACTTGTAAATTTGGAAAGAGAATTGCTTTCGGAGTGAGAATCGTTTGATGGAAATTGTGAATTTCCATCGTTTGTTATTAACGATGAATTTTGACTTTTCTTTTGCCTTTTGTTTGTTTGGAAATCTTTGAGGGATTTTTTAGCATGATAAGCTGCACGTCGACATGCATTTATTTTTTCTTTATTTGCTGCATAGTATCTTCATGCACGTTCATCATTAGAAGTAGTAGACATTCCGACAAGTTAATGCACCTACAGGAAAGAGATATGGAGTGACAATGTTAGTTGGGAAGACAACAACCATGTTATTCTATGGAAGGGGAAAAAATAAATTGAAGTCTAAAATTTATTTTTGTTAATATATTATTAGAAAAATGTGTTTGAAATGACGTTTTAGTAATTTCTAGCTGTAGAGGAAGATAATAAGATGTCTAACGTGTTGATAACAATATTTAAGTATTTTAAAGATGTATATGAATGTAATTGGATATGTAATGTATAAATTTGGTTGATTTGTTGATAGGAAAAAAGTTAAAGTATTGTGAATTACCTTAAATGAAATTATATACAATTAGATGTTTTTTTGGAAAAAATATGAGTAAAGAGTAAGAGATATATTTTTAAAGGCATATGAAAGAATATTGCTTATAAACGTATTTTTAAAATAAGATAATACAAATTAGAAATAAGGCAAGAGTACTTGTAATCATATTTATCTATGATATTGAGATTTTATTGATTGCTTGAAGGATTTTGTTGCATTCTGTTGAGAATTGCAAGCTCTCTTCTTTGATGATAACACATTTCAAGTGTAGTATGTCTCTAAATGTTTCTGTCTTCACTGATAGTGTGAAGATATGGTTTGTCCAGAGTGCTTTGGAGACAATTTCCTTTATTACATCAGGATCCTCGGATAACAAATATAAGTCCTTTGCATTAACTCCAAGAATTGTAGACGCTGCGTCTTCAAAAGAAACTGTTGAAAGCAACTGACCAGTGTGATCTTGTACATCTATCTTTAGTAATTATCTGTAATCATAGTCAGTTACTTCGATGTTTAATTTAGGGCAATACCATGTGTTTGCATTCTTTGGAATAAGTTTCTTCATGCATTTTTTCTTATCGACAATAGATGGGCATGATAGGTAGTACAAATTATCCATTTATACTTTTGTTATTGTCCCCTTGACTTGGTATAATGCAGGTATATCTGAGGGGTCGATATTGTAAATATCCGCAATCATTATTTTCTTGGGTTGATGGCCAAAATAGGGGGAATATTTTTTTGTCAGTGGTGTAGAAATTGTAGTGGAACCTTCTTTTCTAAACCATGACTTTAGGATATTAGCCTCTTCGATGTCAGGATCTACAAGAATAATCGATCTTGTTGTAGTACCAATATTTTTCCCATTAAATTCAGCAACACGAGTGGACTTGATTGCTATGATGGGATTATTTCCTGTAGCACATAAGTTGGAAATTTCTTTTGATACTCCATCAAAATTATCTCCCCAAAAGATTGCATCCATGTTATATCCAGACATGTCTTGAAGATTTACTGTTTGTTTCATAACTTCTGAGCCGTCTTTTCTATGTATGGTGCATGGATTGGAAATGCTAGTAACAATACCAAGAACATCAATAATGGAGTTGACGTTTGTTGTTCTGATATCATTGATTGATTTTATATTGAAATGCACCGTTGGGTTGGATCTTCTTTAATTGGCAACATGATCTATGGTAGATGTAGCATTTAACAAAATTTCCCACTCATTGTTTAAGTGGTTGTATTGTTTATTAGCCATTTTCACATTGCCTTTTGAGACAATGTACATATTTCCAACTTGGATTTTATTAAAGAAAGAATCGGCAACATTGCTGAAACACGTAATGTGTATTTCCCCACCTTCTGTAACGTAGAGGTCGAAGCCAAACATTTTACCAAGACCATATTGATTTTGAAATTGTTGAAGAGGTGTATTTCTTTGAACATATCCTTTTATGCACCAGTTTGAATGGTAAGGGTTTATTGCTTTGATTGGAATTTGGACTGGTGTAATGGATGCAGTAGGAATGTCTGAAACGGTGCAGTGCTTTTTCGATGAAGGTTTTTGTTTCGATGACAACGGATCTTATTCTTGAGAAGTGATCGGGATACTCAGATTTTTTGGAATACCAAATAAAGGTGCAGATGTAGTACAAATTTTGAAGTCTAATAGCATAATAGACCTACATGGTAAATGATAGTAATAAGAGCAATTGTTAGAGTTCAAAGTGATATGAAGGAAATATGTAAAGTTTAAATAAGAATTTTGTAACAAACTTACATTGATGGACCAATAGTTGACGTAGTCTAGTTTTTAACATGTATAATTGAACCTTTTTGAAGCAAGCTTGCTTCAACAATGTCATTGTAACTTATTGGAAGCATAAGGTGCTTCATATGTGTGCCATCAGATATGGCGGTGCGATATCGTACTGTTGAACTTCACATTGATGTAATACGTTCAAGTTCAACGATTTGTAGAAATGGTTGAATATGACTTTTCCCCGAGAGCATTGAGGAAATAGCATTCTCAGTGAGATTTGCTGCCATTTTCTGAAAACAAAGATAAAGGAATAATTAAAATTGCTTATATGTGGTTTTGAGTTAGATGTATAATTATGATTCCTATAGAAGTACATGAGAAGTTAACAAGAGCCGAAGTGGACCATTATTAGGTACGTGTAAGTTAAAAATTAATGATGTCTGTGATTGAAAAAAATATGGCTATATGTAAAACTATTGTTTTTCCTGAAAATCATGGATGAAGCTATAGTTATTGCTTGAAAAGTTAGTTTTTGTAAATTAATATAAATTTTTAATATATAAGAATTATGGATAATTTGTATTTACATCTTAGTTAAGTTAAAACTAATGATTATGTTCAATATTAAAAACTAAATCATAAAAATGTTGATGGTGTTAGAAAGAATGTTGTACAAAACATAGGAAAATAATGTTTCTTCAATTTGTTAATCTAAAACTGTAATTATTATTCAAAGTCTCAAAATAAAATTTAAATTAAGTAATTCAAATAACAATGGATTTGATAACATAATTTGAATTCAACTATTTTTTTCATCTTAAATACATGTAACTTAGTAGTGCAATTTTTTGCATAACTTGGTGGTAGATTGTTTTCCTAACATTTGAGCATTCATGAAAGAAATTTGTATAAATAAAAAAATATGAAAGTAACAAATTCCGATGCCTTTGTCTTGAAATTAATTAGCAATTAATATACACCTATAGCAATTCACACTTACACTTATGTGTAAGGGAGGAAGGACACAATCTAAAATATATCATACCTATAATAATATTCACTCTTTATTACTACTTTAAGCATCATCTATATTTTACATGGTGATACATTTTATAATAACCTCCTATCTGAATCATAGACATAAACTCAAAACAATTTAAATAGGTAATTTTTTTCCAAAAATGGCAATTAGTTTTTTAGCAATATTAAATGAAGATGTACACTCATTCTACAACAAAATATGCAAGTGGAATATGAAATTTAGGTATATACCCACTCAGTTTCTGAATATAAGCAATATCAAATGCAGTTTATCTCAATAAAAGGCAATAAAATGTATTATACCTGAACAAAGGGCAATAAACATTTGTTTATTTGACAAAAGGGTGATTTGGGTATCAAACCAAACAGACAAGGCTTTAATGATTATTTTTTGAACGAGATAAATGGACGGTGACAAAGTAATATTATTTAGTATCTTATTTTAAGACCATTATAACCTATCATTAAATTGTAAAATAATTTTGAATATAATAATTTAATTTAAATATATTATAAAAACAATATACAAAATATATATAACTTATATCTGTGTATATTAGATTTATATAAATAATATTTTAAAGTTTGAAAATAATGGCTTACGGCTTTAACCCCATGGAGTGATTACTAAGCCTTCGTCATAAAATGTTATAGTCAAGGTTTATATCCCTCGACCCACATATTCAAACTCAAATGTTCATCAATCATTTGGGAGTAGAGAGAACGCTGACCATTCTTCAACTTTAACGCTCGTGTAGCTTAAAGAGCGATTTCCCTCGGATCTAACTCCAGGTTGATCGGACCATAGTCGTGCTACAAAGGTACTCACTCATTCTCCATCCGAATTCACGCGATATAAGTGGGTTAATAATACCGCTTAACACCACGTGTCAGGCATCTAGTGATATCATGCTCCAAAAGCATAAACAACTTACCATCCTTCTTGTTGCGTGAGACCGATGGTTTGTCCCCACAAAACCGCTTCTCCAAAGTGATGTTCGATTGTGGGTGAATTCAGAATTTTCATCGTATTTTACCTTCCTTCTCCACTTCGGAATTATGTATCGATCACAGTTGATATTCAAGATTATAAATTGGTCTGTTTGAGTTTATTGAGGCTATATTTGAAAATTGTAAACTGGGTTTCAAAGTAAGAATTTAAAATAAACACATGGCTATAGAAAATCTGTTTTTAGCAGTTCTCAGAATTTCTGAATAAGAATTCATCACATCACATCGGCCAAAATTTGCAAAACATCAACAGATGTGAGTAGAAATTGCTCATAATCTATGGAGACTGGATCGTTTCTTATCACAGTCAATCTAGTTTGCTACCGGATAACTAAAGAAAACGTACTAAAATTCAATTAAAAAAAGCATCGTCAGTCTAACATAAATAACGAAAGAAATTAAAAATAAAAACTAAATGGGTGTGGAGACAACTAGAAGGAAATATCTTAACCAACAAGATCAAAGGGGAAATTGTGCTTCAAGGTGATAAAAAGGTGTCTACATTAAGACGCTTCTCCTAAACCTTGCACACTTGTGGAATAGGAATTGGAGAGGGTGATGGTGATTCAATGCCCAATATTTGTAGCTGTGCTTAAAACCACGCACTAAGGAATTATCCCTGTCAATGCTCAAAATTGATATGGTTTTATTTAAGTTGGATGATTTAGGCAAAGTCTCATGACTATTTATGAAGCCAATCTATCCGGTTGTAGCTTTGATTTTCCTTGAATGAATGCCCAAACGGTTAACAAAATTTTGCTATCGGATAACTAAAGAAAACGATACTGAAATTCAATTAAAAAAAGCATTGTCCTAAATGTTATTTTCACATCCTCAAAGCGCAAAACAAGGAGAGAGGCCCTGAAAAAAGCAAACATTCAAGCAAACGGGGCATGTGAAATAAAGGGCTATGAGTAAGAAACAGTTGCTGAAAACTGGAGATCCTAATGGATTGAGATCAAAGATGCTAAAAATGACGTTATCATTATACCACCATAAAAAAAATGAAAAGATGCATCTGTGGATTCCAATTTACAAAATATCTCATCATTCCCTGCGTAAGTTGGGGTAAAAAAAAGTTTATGGAGAGACTCGGGAATGGATTCCAATTGCCTGTACTCGACAAAATGCACAATCTTGCATTGCATGCTTTAATCGGACTGGACTGGTGTTGCCAGAAAATAAAATTTGTCAAATACTTTTATTTTCTTCACCACATTTTTCTTTCATATGTTCAAATGGGAGAGAAAAGCGCTCGAAGACAAGTTTGTCTTCATAGAAAAAAAATAGAAAATTGGACTAAGAGAAATAGATAAGCAAGTGATATAAACTACTTTTGGGAAATCTCTCGTGCAATATACTTGTTACAAATAAGTGTGTATTTATATAATCCGACTTAATAATATGTACATAGGGGTGCAGTGGAGTGAATGAATGTGAATAATACTTCATAAAATTTAGGACGTTTGTTTAGTTGTGTCAAAATAATTCAACCATCAAACTCTATATATTATTAAATATTTTATATCTATATTTACCATGAATTCAGAATTTTCATCGTATTTTACCTTCCTTCTCCACTTCAGCATTATGTATTGATCGCAGTCGATATTCAAGATTATAAATTGGTCTGTTTGATTTTATTGAGGTTGGATTTGAAAATTGTAGGCCCACATATTCTAACTCAAATGTTCATCAATCATTTGCGAGTAGAGAGAACGCTAACCATTCTTCAACTTTAACGCTCGTGCAGCTTAAAGAGCGATTTCCCTCGGATCTAACTCTAGGTTGATCGGACCATAGTCGCGCTACGAAGGTACTCACTCATTCTCCATCCGAATTCACGCGATGTAAGTGGGTTAAGAATACCGCTTAACACCACGTGTCAAGAATCTAGTGATATCGCGCTCCAAAAGCATAAACAACTTACCATCCTTCTTGTTGTGTGAGACCAGTGGTTTGTCCCCACAAAACCGCTTCTCCAAAATGATGTTCGACTGTGGGTGAATTCAAAATTTTCATCGTATTTTACCTTCCTTCTCCACTTCGGTGTTATGTATCAATCGCAGTCGATATTCAAGATTATAAATTGGTCTGTTTGATTTTATTGAGGCTAGATTTGAAAATTGTAAATTGGGTTTCAAAGTAAGAATTTAAAATAAACACATGGCTATAAAAAATCTGTTTTTACCAACTCTCAAAATTTATGAATAAGAATTCATCATTTGCAAAACGTCAACAGATGTGAGTAGCAATTGCTCATAATGTGGAGACTAGATCGTTTCTTATCACAGTCAATCTATTTGTAGTTTTGATGGCCACTGAATGAATAAATAGGAATCTAAAATATTTGCAAACCCATTAAAATCATAATAGAAAGCACACGGGATGTGAGTACCGTAGCTGTGCTTAAAACTACGCACTAAGGAATTATCCCTGTCAATGCTCAAAATTGACGTGGTTTTATTTTATTTGGATGATTTAGGCAGAGTCTCATGGCTATTTATGAAGCCATTCTATCTGGTTGTAGCTTTGATTGTCCTTGAATGAATGCCAAACGGTTAACAAAACTTTGCTACCGGATAACTAAAGAAAACGATACTGAAATTCAATTAAAAAAAGAATTGTCCTAAATGTTCTTTTCACATCCTCAAAGCACAGAATAAGGAGATAGGCCCTGAAAAAAGCAGACATTCAACAGACGCAACAGTCAGCAGCACTCACAGGAAAATTCGAACAGATGCAGCAGTCAAGAGCAAGTTTCTTCAGTTCTTCACTGGAATAGAAAACACCAGATGAGATAGATAAAGAATGAATAAAAGAAACACATTTAAAATAAAATCTGAAAACTACCAAAACAAAATAATAACTACCAATCTCTCTACTTGTTCCACCTGCGGCTACAGCTCTCCCTCCTCATTCTTCCAGCTGCCCCTTCTCTGCAGCAACTGCGGCTATTACCCAGGGAATAGCTTATTAATGTTGGAAATTGCATATTAAGGTTTTTGGTTATGTTTTGTTTTTTTAACTGTTTTATATCTATGGCTCAGCTTTCTTCAATCGTCTAACAAGACATCTGACGATCAACAATAGTACACATTGGCAGGCAGCAAAGTTGTTTTCAAATAATAACGCCTTACGGCATAATTAGAATTCAATAAAATATTACAGTCCCATTTAATTGATCATGTGTTTTAATGATTTAAACTTTAATTATTATAGAAATTTTAATTGTTTATGAAATCAGAATTTATACATCATTTTAAGAGATTTTAAATAAGCACTTGATTATTACCTTTCCAATTTTTAAGTATGGTGTCTTTTAATGGCCACTACTCTCCTAACGCAATGGAGATTTTTATGGTCTGAATATGACTATTTAAATAGTGGGTATTTTTATGGTCTAAACATGACTATTGGAATAATTGTTCACATTTTGTTATTGAAATAGTTATTGACATTATGTTATTAATAAGGTTGCATTAATTGTTATAGATTGAGACTTCGTGACTAGGCTTTTTAGGTACCCATTTCTCTTTATTAAAAAAAAACAAAACAAATTGTTATAAATTGACACATAAAAAATTGTTATGGATTAACACATGGTTATTTTGAGATGTTTATTTTTTATTGATTAGAGTAATGATAGTTTTGAACAAGGTTTATTTATTCAATTTTGAAATATGTACATATATGTAGCCTAATGTTAGTTTGTTATGGATGGTTGTGATAATTTGTGAAAGCTAAATGATCACAATTATGCATAGTTAAACATACATCATGTTACATATAAGTGTTTTTAAAGATTAAAAAAAAAATTAACTTTTATATATGGGTATATTTTAAGGATTTAATATTTTTACGATATATAATATTTTAAGACTGTTTTAGTTTGAAAATTCATAAATATAGAATGTAGGTGAATATTCAATAAAAAAAGATTTAATTTACTTTTAAAATTTGTAAATTTTTTTCTTTAATCATATATATGTAAAAAAAAGGTGAATTTTTAACATCAAATGTTAGACGATTGAAATGTTTTAGGCCATTAGATCCACATGTAAATAGTTTTATATTTTTTTTTATAATGTTAGTTTTTTTTTTCTTTTTAATAAGTTAGATTGATTTTAGGTGTATAATAGAAATGTTGTAATGTCATGTTTAACATTTTGACTATGTCAAATTACACAAAAAATAAAATAAAAGTAAATGAAATAAAAAGATTGACATAATGTAATGAACATTTTAACAAGGTCAACATACAATAAAAAATAAAAATAATAAAATAAAATAATAATAAGCTATAAAAACAGCCCATGGTATTCATGTGGAATATATTTTATTTAAAGGGCGAAATTATTATTTGAAAACAACTTCCCTAACTGCCAATGTGTCCATGTCTCAGCCATTGGATCAAATGTTAGATGATTGAAAAACAACTTCCCTAGTTGCCAATGTGTCCATGTCTGAGCCATTGGATCAAATGTTAGACGATTGAAATGTTTTAGGCCATTAGATCCACATGTAAATAGCTTCATATTTTTTTTATAATGTTATTTTTTTTTTCTTTTTAATAAGTTAGATTGATTTTAGGTGTATAATAGAAATGTTGTAATGTCATGTTTAACATTTTGACTATGTCAAATTACACAAAAAATAAAATAAAAGTACATGAAATAAAAATATTGACATAATGTAATGAACATTTTAACGAGGTCAAAGTACAATAAAAAAATAAAAATAATAAAATAAAATAATAATAAGCTATAAAAACACCCCATGGTATTCACGTGGAATACATTTTATTTAAAGGGCAAAATTATTATTTGAAAACAACTTCCCTAACTGCCAATGTGTCCATGTCTGAGCCATTGGATCAAATGTTAGATGATTGAAATGTTTTAGACCATTAGATCCACAAGTAAATTAAATAAAAAAATTGACATAATGTAATGAACATTTTAACTAGGTCAAAATAAAATAACAAATAAAAATAATAAAATAAAATAATAATAAGCTACAAAATAAGCCCATGGTATTGACCCATGGTATTCATGTGGAATATATTTTATTTAAAGGGCGAAATTAAGATGGCCTAGATCAATCTTGACTCTGGATCTACCAAGAGTCAAGATGGATCAAATGTCTTCATATACAAACCTCTTTTAGAGTGAAAAGAAAATCGATCCCTCTCATAAATAATATAGATCTAAACTAACTACTTAATAAAATTATTTTTAGTTGTTTATAAACATTGTTCTTTTAAAATTTTACTTAATAAAATGTATCTAAATTTACATAGATCGAAATATATATAATTTTTCTTGTTCTATATTATTTTTGTTACAACTATTTTATTATTCCAAAAATACATGGTTTTTTTTGTTATATATTATTTATGTTACAACTGTTTTATTATTCATGAGTAGTATTTCTTAATATAAAAAAAATTAAATTAATAATGAAAATTTTTAAAATATGTGAAATTATTTCACACGACATGATTAATCTTGAGCAATTATGATGCATGTTCATAATTCACATTTCTTAAATAACACTAAATTTACCTTTAATTACTTAATTGTAATAGTTTGTAACTACATAACAGTTTGTTTTCACCCACAATTGACTATTTCAATATCTGTAACAAAATTTTCTGGTTGATAACTTTTATCATCAATATTTTTGAAACCTCCATGACCTGCTTCCATGGAAGCAAAAATTGCCTTTCATTCCTTCATGATGGCTTCTTCTCTGTAACTTATTTCTTCTAGGCTATTCTTTCCTATGGTATTGCCTTACGACATTTATTTTGCAACATGTGGTGTAATTTCTAGTTTATATATTGTGGAAATAAATTGTTGATTTAACATGTTCATAATTTATATTTTAGGAATAATGATAATATGCCATTAAATAGAGCTAGAAATTAAGTGTTTTTTGGAAAAACCTTAAGGAAAATTGTGCCATTGTCAAGTAAGCTCCTTTAGTCACCCTTAGATTGGTATTTCATCTTTTATGTTTTTTGAAATACTTGCTAATTAATTAAAAAAATTACACACTAGAAATTGATTTTTGGAGGAAAATCAAGGGGCAAAGATGACTCATCACCTGCTTTATTAGCCTCCTTTAGAAAAATAGGTAGATAACTTATTTTTTGATGAGAAAGGGAGCATATAAAACTATGTTATGCAATTTGTGTAATATCAATTCCTTTTTCAACCAACAATAGCCTAGAAATGATAGCAATGGTGGGTAGCCCACAACCTACGATCCAAAAATAGGATGAAAGCAAAGAAACTCCCCCTTAGAGGTAACACTATGTCTATTTGTTTCATGTTAGATACTTTTGCAATATTTTCAAGTTCAACATAAGGTAATAATTAAAATCCCTTCAAACAATTTGACTATCAAGTGGCCTGCTTCAGTTGTCTAGAGGTTCACGTAGTTTGGAATTTGGAATGTTTTGAATAACATAGGTTCTTCAAAAAATCCTATTCATATGGCCTAGACTAATTGTCTAGGATTTTTGTTTTGCTATATAGCACATAAACACTTTTATTAATAAGTCTATAATTATGCGCATTTGTAATCATAGTTTTTACGTTTATTATTGAATTTTGGTTTTTTTCTTTAAACATTATGATTTCAATTTAATTTAATTAATTTATTTGTTTTATATATGCATGAAACTACTAACTTAGCTGTAACATTTATACATATTTTTCCTGCTCATTTTGGTGGATTAACTTAGCTGATTTTGATCATATCCTAGTTATTTCTACATGTCAATTGGCATACAAAAATTGTTTAATACTTTATCTAGCTCATCTTACTTCAATTTTTAGCGATATTAATGGTTATAATGATTAAAAATAGACACTTTAACTTTCCATGCATTCATTTCACTTAGAATTAGTTTTCATAATAGATAGACTTCGAATAGTTTCTAATAACACGATTTAATAACAAAATTACAGCTAACGTAAGGTTAATTTACTAAAATAAATCAATTGCATTAATTGAAGGAATAGTTCCCTTAAGGAGAGTGTCTTCACTAAGATTTAACTAAACAACCTATGTGCATAGGTACAGTGAATCTCAACTTAAATCAATATAGGCTACCATCCCTATTTTCTCCTTGACAACCTAACAAGGGTGATTTCCATGTTATTTCATGGTATCCACTTCAAGCATAAACATAAATGGTGACCATTCTTGGGAACGAACAATCTTAATGTTTTAAGGATTCACACATTAATGTATGTTCATTTCTCCTTGTAGATCCCAAGGAATTCAAGGCCAATCCCCCGAGTTCGAGCATGTACTTGAAAGTAAATCAATAAAGCAGATTCTTGATCATTTTGAAAATTTAACATCCGAATCGTTTGTAGAAAAGGGACATATTCCTTAGATTGGCCCAAATCCTATGAATATGATTTCTTCTGGCTCACATAGTACTTTAGGTGTTGGGTCTAGTACTTCATCTCCTAGTTCCATCACAATAGGTAGCATGTTTAGCCAATTAATCTCATGCCTATTCATAACAATCCCCCAAAAGTGATCAATAAGCTAGGAATTTTTCGTTATGAGATAGATGTAGATGCCACAACTTGACATGTGTTGTCTCCTTTAAACATTGCACTAACTATATATTATTTTCCCAAGTTCAAATATCATCTACCTAAGTTTTTAAGAAATGGGGTAACTTATACCAATGAACATTTGATTGTCTTTTCTAATTCACGTGATAACATTGGTTCCCATGAAAATAATATCGTATGAGGTTGTTTGTTAAATATTTGGAAGGAAGTGCCACTACTGAATTCTTTAAGCGAAACCAAATTTCACTACAAATTGCTTTGCTCAGTGACCTCAACTTTTTATGTTGTCACATCCAACATTACCTTTTATGATAAAATACGATTATATTAGGCCCTTCCTCTATCTCTCTATAAATTTTTTTGACTATATGGTTTGTGTAGATGGTTTCCACATATACACACATTAATTTAAGAGAATAGATGCCATTACTGTATATGTTTCCACTGTGTTATGCCAACTCTCGCACATCATATCCATTTTTCGTTCCTGATCAAATTTGAATAATATGGATCCTTAAATTTATAAATTGGTAGATTTTATGGTGGATTGTGAAATTAATGTCGAGAATATATTTCAAATATTGCCCTTTTTCTTAGACATTCTTATTAATATTCCACTTCTCAATTTACCTGTAAGGATTTTTTTTTAAGGCCAAATTTTGATGAACACTTTTCTAACAATTTAGAACCCTTTAGTTGGGTTCAAATTTTATCGTTGGTAGTCACCGTACTAACACCTTAATTGGTTGGTTTCTTAAGCTTGTAAGTGACACAAACCTCAACTACTTCTTGTACATCCATTTTTAGACTCAAAATGCACATAATATCATGCAATCCACAACATCCACTCACAATAAAGAAATGTGAGCCCTCCTAAGTTGCATTTTTATTAGGTACATAAATCAAAGGGTGAAGGTGAAACAACAAAATAAAGGTTATAAGGGTAGGCATGCTTGGTATTCATGTGGAATATATTTTATTTAAAGGGTGAAATTAAGATGGCCTAGATCAATCTTGACTCTGGATCTACCAAGAGTTAAGATGGATCAAATGTCTTCATATGCAAACCTCTTTTAGAGTGAAAAGAGAATTGATCCCTCTCATAAATAATATAGATCTAAACTAAATATTTAATAAAATTATTTTTAGTTGTTTATAAACATTATTATCTTAAAATTTTACTTAATATCTAAATTTACATACATCCAAATATAAATAGTTTTTCTTGTTCTATATTATTTTTGTTACAACTATTTTATTATTCCAAAAAAACATGGTTTTTTTTGTTATATATTATTTATGTTACAACTATTTTATTATTCATGAGTAGTATTTCTTAATATATAAAAAATTAAATTAATATTGAAATTTTTTAAAATATGTAAAATTATTTCACAGGACATGATTAATCTTGAGAAATAATGATGAATGTTCATAATTCTCATTTCTTAAATAACACTAAATTTGCCTTTAATTACTTAATTGCAATAGTTTGTAACTACATACATACTCTTTCCGATTTTTTTTGTTAATAAATATCAAATTTCTACTATTAAAAGAAAACTATATACATATCTTTAATTACCTAATTGTAGCTAAAAAATATGACATCACATTAGCTCACAAAATATATCTAATGATATAAGGATTTGAGAGATAACAATGCTTTGAATCATGATAACTAGGTGACAACCAAAAATAAGTTTTAGCCACAAGAAAAAAATTCACAACAACTCAAAGAATATATCTAAGGTTGCAACGAACCCCATACATAGTGATGGACATCATGGGAATTTTATTGAACATAGAACACCACCCTAAAAATTATATACTCTTGATAAATTTAGAATAACCTAAGATGTCTAGATTGGATGCCTAGCTGGGTGGTACAATAACTGAGGATGCTTATTAAAGGGTAAGGGAATTTAGATACTCTATCCTTCCACCAAATATATAAAAAGTGAGACTTGTATATTATAGTTTTACAAAATTGACACTATGTGATTAAGAATAAGTTACCAACATTAGGTATTTTAAATGGTATTTAAAAAGTAATAAGATGAAGGTACACAAGGGCCATGGTAATTAATGTGATTCTGTGTACTATTTTTATTTAAAATAGTAATTTGTATTTATATTTTTTTAAATGAATATTGTTAAATGTGTTGTAGTATTTTTATTTAAAATATTAATTTATACAGATATTATTTAAATGAATATTTCTAAATGTGTAATTGAGTAAAATGTATTAAATTGATATTCTAATTTTTAAGATATTTATTTAAAAAATTTAAAGTATGGTGAGTTTTGTTTAATTAAGCTTTGAGTCTAGATGTGCAGAGAATGAATCTATCTCAATTCCCAAACAAAATTCTCATGTCCCAAACAAGATTCTTCTTTCTCTTATTATTCTAGCTTGCACCTTGACACTCCTCCTCCTCCCTGCACAAATTTAAACTATGAGGCACAAGGTAGTTGTTTCATATAGAAACATCTATATATGATCAAAAAAATTTGATACTCTATCGTAATTTTCTCTACAAATGTGATGGAAAGTGTGCTCTAAATGTTGACAATTTCATGGTTAATGTAGTATAAGATACGTGCAAATTTATGGTCTTGTATACAAGATCAAGAAAGTTATGCCCAATATCCAACACCATAGAGTGAGACATGTTCACCAATTCAACAGTTGCCTATGCCCAATATCCAACACCATAGAGCAAGACATGTTCACCAATTCAACAGTTGCCTCCAAATCTCTCTCAATGGTAGAGTTTTTTTGTCAATAAACTTGTTTTTACTGCTCTTGAACTGATGAAAGCCATCATTATTTCATATAGGAGCATTTACTTCTGATAAGAAAATTGTGATACTGTCTATTATCCCTTTTTAGTTTTTTAATGATTCAATTAACATTAACATTTTTTTGTTGTCATGAGGAGATTTTTATTTTTCATGTCAATTACCTTTTATAACTCTAGGAGGTTCTTAATATTGCCTTTGTTTTTAATAAATTGAACTCAATTATATATTTAAACATATGATTAGGTAAGATATTTTACGATTATAATTATTTTTTCCAAGTTGACAATGTGAATGTTTATTTACCTAAATTTGGATCCCATGTTCAATACCTCCCCATGGGGTTTGAAGATAATAGGTAATGGAAATTCAACGAAATATAAAACAAATCATTTATACATCAAAAAAATCAGTTCTATATATTATAGTAGTTCTCGTTTGAGAAATCTTTCAATTTGGCATTCAATTCTTTATTAATAAGTTGTTTTACTTAGTAGGGAGTACAATAATTTTGTAATCAAATAATAGGAGAAAACATATTCACAATATAATTTATTTGAATAAACAGATATGTGTAAAATAGTTTAATAAGAAACTAGATTTGTAATTATAAAATATAAACAATAACTTAAAATTGTGAAATTACTTTGTATTTTTTGTTTCTTATGTATATAGAGAAAGAATAAACCAAGTTTGGAGTTAAGAAAATAAACCATAACATAAATAACAATATCTCCTTCCAAAAATGTCTCCATATTAAAATGACATTCACTTTCTTGTATACCAAGACTATTTTTATTCATATACAATCTACAATTTCTGACAAGCATGAAATTAGCACTAGGATATGTAGATGAACTTGGAGTAAACTCTGTTTCTGTTAATAAAAATTCCCTTTATTTACATCTATGCTAGATAGATTGTACTTGAATGTATTTAAAATATATTATTTGAGTTACATGCTCATTTCATGCTTGTTTTAGAGGATTATTAATCACCAAAGGATTTTCACCCCCAATTTCCTATTTCAATATGTATAACAAAATTTTATATATGTGAAAAGATTATGTTGGTATATATATATATGTTTTCACCCACAATTGACTATTTCAATATCTATAACAAAATTTTCTGGTTGATAACTCTTATCATCAATATTTTTGGAACCTTCACAACCTGCTTCCATGGAAGCAAAAATTGCCTTTCATTCCTTAACGATGGCTCCTTCTCTGAAACTTATTTCTTCTAGGCTACTCTTTCCTATGGTATTCCCTTACGACATTTATTTTGCAACATGTGGTGCAATTGCTAGTTTATATATTGTGGAAATAAATTGTTGATTTAACATGTTCATAATTTATATTTTAGGAATAATGATAATATGTCATTAAATAGAGTTGTAAATTAAGTGTATTTTGGAAAAACCTTAAAGAAAAGTGTGCCATTGTCAAGTAAGCTCCTTTATTCACCCTTAGACTAGTATTTCATCTTTTATGTTTGTTTAAATACTTGCTAAATAATTAAAAACATTACACAGTAGAAATTAATTTTTGGAGGAAAATCAAGGGGCAAAGATGACTCATCACCTGCTTTATTAGCCTCCTTTATAAAAATAGGTAGATAACTTAGTTTTTGATGAGAAAGGGAGCATATAAAACTATGTTATGAAATTTGTGTAATATCAATTCATTTTTCAACCAACAATAGCCTAGAAATGATAGCAATGGTGGGTAGCCCACAACCTACAATCCAAAAATAGGATGAAAACAAAGAAACTCCCCCTTAGAGGTAACACTATGTCTATTTGTTTCATGTTAGATTCTTTTGCAATATTTTCAAGTTCAACATAAGGTGATAATTCAAAAATCCCTTCAAACAATTTGACTGTCAAGTGGCCTGCTTCAGTTGTCTAGAGCTTCACATAGTTTGGAATTTGGAATGTTTTGAATAACATAGGTTCTTGAAAAAATCCTATTCATATGGCCTAGACTAATTGTCTAGAATTTTGGTTCTTATATATAGCACATAAACACTTTTATTAATAAGTCTATAATTATGTGTATTTGTAATCATCGTTTTTACGTTTATTATTTAATTTTGGTTTTTTTCTTTAAAAATTATGATTTAAATTTAATTTAATTAATTTATTTGTTTTATATATGCATGACACTACTAGCTTAGCTGCAACATTTATACATATTTTTCCTACTCATTTTGGAGGATTAACTTAATTGATTTTGATCATATCCTAGTCATTTCTACATGTCAATTGGCATACAAAAATTGTTTAATACTTTATATAGCTCATCTTACTTTAATTTTTAGCGATATTAATGGTTATAATGATTATAAATAGTCGCTTTAACTTTACATGCATTCATTTCACTTAGAATTAGTTTTCATAATAGATAGACTTCGAATAGTTTCTAATAACACGGTTTAATAACAAAATTATAGCTAACCTAAGGTTAAATTGCTAAAATAAATCAATTACATTCATTGAAGGACCAGTTACCATAAGGAGAGTGGCTTCACTAAGATTTAACTAAACAGCCTAAGTGCATAGGTACAGTGAATCTCAGCTTAAATAAATCTAGGCTACCATCCCTATTTTCTCCTTGACAACCTAACAAGGGTGATTTCCATGTTATTTCATGGTATCAAATTCAAGCATAAACATAAATGGTGACCATTCTTGGGAATGAAAAATCTTAATGTTTTAAGGGTTCACACATTAATGTATGTTCATTTCTCCTTGTAGATCCCAAGGAATTCAAGGCCAATCCCCCGAGTTTGAGCATGTACTTGAAAGTAAATCAATAAGGCAGATTCTTGATCATTTTGAAAAGTTAACGTCCCAATCGTCTGTAGAAAAGGGACATCTTCCTTAGATTGGCCCAACTCCTATGAATATGATTTATTCTGGCTCACATAGTACTTTAGGTTTTTGGTCTAGTACTTCATCTCCTAGTTCCATCATAATAGGTAGCATATTTAGCCAATTAATCCCATGCCTATTCATAACAATCCCCCAAAAGTGATCAATAAGATAGGAATTTTTCGTTATGAGATAGATGTAGATGCCACAACTTGACATGTGTTGTCTCCTTTAAACATTGCACTAACTATATATTATTTTCCCAATTTCAAAGATCATCTACCTAAGTTTTTAATAAATGGGGTAACTTATACCAATGAACATTTGATTGTCTTTTCTAATTAACGTGATAACATTGGTTCCCATGAAAATGATATCCCTAGCACCAACACGTTTTTAGACTGTTCCAATGCTTTAATGAATCAAACTGCTAGACTTCCATGTATGGAACTGATAATACTGGCTCACACACACACACACACACACACACATATATAACTATGAAGTTGGACTTAAAACCTGCCTCTGTGAGAATCACTCCACCTCTACCAAAGCCAAAACCATAGGGTTAGATGATGACAGTACACAATCATATATAATTATAATTGTATCTTGCAGTAGTTACACGTTGAACCTAATTATAATACTTGCAATTGTTTTTTGTCTTCGATTCAGGTCCATTCTCATGGATTTGAGATATGGTTGGTAACTACTGCTATCTAAACTAGAGTATAGCTTCTTAGGTCAATCAATTAATTTTATATGCTTCGTTGATGGATATTTATGTCAAACGAGCAACATATGCTCATAGGATTTAGTGTCCACCTCATATTTTAATTTATGGCTGATAAATGATTTATTATTATGGTTGATGGATGCTTAATTTATGGTTTATTTGGTTTATGTATTTGCATATTATCATATGCTTGTACTTTAGTGTATAACTAAATTTTATCTTTATCAACAAGTTGTTGTAGTTTATTTGGTGAATTCTGTTTTTATATTAATTTCTGGATATAGAATAAGGATAGGAATATTTGACTTGGTCCATATGCCCTAGTCTAACTAGTCTATTTTTTTGTTTTGAAAATCATGGAAATTCTGGCAAGATTTTAATAAATTTCGACAAAGATTTTTGTAAATCCAAGTAATAGCTATCAAACTTCAAGATTTTGGGTGCCTTTAAGGTTTTTGATGGTGTTGAATCCATTTCCACCATCAAAAATATGATTCAAACACTTCTACTGCAAGATTTCTTAAATTTGTGTTGCCCTTATTCCCGCCACTTCCTCAGCCTGAGTAGACAACTCTTGTTCATATTTCTTGTTCATATGAAGATGAAGTGAATATCAAGAAAAGGCATATAATGAAATGAAGGGGTGGTGGCAGAAAGGTTAATTTATATGTATTTATTTATAATAAAATATGGATAATTGTGTTAAGATGTGAATTATTTTTATTTGTATTATATTTTTATGTATATTTACTAAATTTAATATTTTATTAATTTTAAATTAAAAAAAAAAATTATGAATATAAAATATTATCAAAATAAAAAGGTAGTATCTTAAGAGACTATCTTTTCACACTGATTTATATTGGCTGTCTTTTCACAGTGATTTATATTGGGAGAATTTGTCTCATAAAAATCTTTCTATTTTCTCATGCTTATGCCAGAAAAGAACACTCAATCACCAAGAATCCCCACCGTAGTGGGTAAAGAAAGTAACTTATCATCTATAAATAAAATTAACAAAATTAAAAGCATAATTAAGTTAATAATAAATATAAATTTATCTAGCTAAATTTATTTTTGAACATATATATATATATATATATATATATATATATATATATATGGGGATAATAATAATAATAATTTGGAAATTCTCAATGGAAATCCTGATGTTGCCTTATTTTTGGAATATTTTCAGCTTAAGGACTCTTCCTTTTGTCTGAAACCCTGTCATTTTGGTGTTATTGCTACAGATCTAGTAAACTAAAAGGAAATTTTTTTGCAGCAAGGTTCTTCCCACATCTAATTTGATGACATCAATCTTGATCTCTCTAGCTTTTTGGTCTTCGTGAGGCCAATCTCGGGAAGCACCTTTAGATTGCATGTGAAAGTCGTTGATCTGGTCTCACTCAGGTCTCTACACTTACAACCATAATTCAATATCGAATAGGAATATCCTTCATCTTTATGTGGCTCCTACATAGAGGTAATCCCATGAAGCTCCTTTAGTTTGTAGGTGAAATTTGTTGATATGGTATCTACACTTACAACCAGAATTCAAGATCAGATAGGAATCTCCTCTATCTTTATGTGCCTCCTACATAAAGGTAGTTAGCTTCAGGAACTAAACTCGCTCAAAGATTATGGCATAGAAAAGGACGATTTAATCTTCCTAGTTTCAACACTAAATGATGGAGCCAAAGGCAAGGAAGTTCCCTCTTCATTTCAGCCTCAATCCTTTAAGGATGCCCTAAAGCCAGGGCTCTAACAACTAACTCCTAAAGACCTCTCATCACTAGTCTTCATTATGGAACATAAATAAAAGTTTTCGATTATTGAAGTGGATCATCCCCAATTTGCCATTTTTTGTATGTGATATCGGCATCATGCCATAATATATAATTTTAATGGGTTTTTTCCATTGTCTTTCGCTCTTTGGGAATGGGGGAATTAAACTCGGTCCCTGAATACATAATTTTTTTATTCAAAAGGTTTCTTTGTGGTATTTTACAAAAATATAGAGGATCATGAAAGGGATTTTGATCAAGGGCCTTGGTTTTGTGTCTGCGTTAGGCTTTCCTTCCAGCCATGGTCTCTTGAATTTAACCCTTTATTCATAACAACTATGGTCACTCTTGTTTGGGTAAGATTCCATGAAGATTCCCTAATATGCCCATTCACTTGTTAAACTTGAATATCTTAGTTGGGGTGGGTAACACACATGACCATTTTATTAAGATAAACACAGACGAGCTTGAGAGGGGTAATATAACTAATCAGAATTTGGATCAGGGGAAAAAATTAGCTCAAAAATGAAAGTGCTCAGAATTGCACCAAACGAGAAAAATGGCGACTGACCTGTCGCAAGGAATCCAACGCAACTTGTTTCGTCGAAAACCGAGTTTGGATGAAGGAGTTATGGTCTATTGATCATCGTTCAAAACAAAGAAATTTAATATATATATATATATATATTACAGAACAGTTACGGTTGATGACATGGCAGTCTAATTAGCATGCAGAGAATATTCTTCAATTTTTAGCCCAATGGGATTGTGACAAGTGGCATAATTGGATTCTTCAATTTGGTTTGTGAAGGTAAAAATTACCCAATGTCCTCCAAGGCTAAATGTGGGCTCATAATGAATTGATGTGTTGGAAATTTTTTATTTTTTTAAGTTGGATTATTATAACAAAGGTTTTTGAGCTTATTAAACCTAAGTTCAAATGTTATATTTCAATATAGGCATAAGTTGGATGGCAAACATTACAATCGAAAAACATATATTGTGGCATTATAACCTTGGTGAAAGGTTTATATAGTGCATACATATTAAATGGTGGCATATTAAATTGCGTATTATTAAAGTTTGGGGAGCGCGATTATTAAAAGTTTTATTGTGGTGAAAAAACATGTGTTCAGGGGTGGAGGTCAAGGTTCAACCTCGTGACCTCCCCCTACCACTTAAAGCCTTCACCAATGGTTCACGGGCCCATTATTTGAAAATTTATATGCGAACCTTATATTTAAGGCGATGTGAATCTGAGGGCGGCAGAAAAAAGAGGGGTTAGCTCTCCTCCACATGAGATCATTTCATATGACCTCATGCAAGCGCCTTCCACTATTTGTGGCTTAGTGCGCACTTAGCCACAGTTAATCTGTTGTTATCTGTTAATTAATAATGATATTAAGTTGGCAGATTTTTAGCAGATTTCTCAAATTTAGCGCCACTTCCAGATTTGGTGGAGCTAACTGGTAGTTTTCCAGAATTAGAGGCAGAATCTAGGGAAAACTTTGATGAGGCCTATCTTGGTCAATTTTTGACTAATTTTTGCTCAATAATAATCATTCTTAGTAGATTTGCGTGCTCTAAATTCATTGGAATATCTTGCAGAAGCAATGGAGATCATATATAGGTGTTTTTGGCCACTTGAAGAATTTTTAAGCCTAGAGATACCACGAGGGAAAGCCATGACCAGATCAGATGAAGGTTGTTTTCAGTGAATTAATAGTTAATTTTTGATGTATTTTATGCTCTGAACATAGTGGTATAGTTATCAGAGGCATTGGATCACATCTAAAGGTGCTTTTGTCACTTTGGATATTAAACAAGCTCGTGGCCACCGGGATTGGAGGTCAAGCCTAAAGGAGTTGGTAACCAAATTCAAAGATTGGATAGTCATTTTTGGGGTATTTGAGTGTTATAAAGCCAATTGAATAGTAAAAAAACCTTTGGAGCAATATTGGTGCTTGTAATCAAACATTGTACTCATAATCTCAAGAGGGCCTAGCTAGTTAAAGCAGGACCATGGAGATGTAGCTCAGGACGGGTGAGCTCTACTATCATACATTGTGTTATGTGATTGATGTGAGTTATTTTATTGCATTTAATTTTCTATTTATGATTTTTTTAAATTTAATTAACTTATAATTTGATCATCAAAAACACATAAAATTGACACTTTAACCCCTTCACAAATGGTTAAATTAGAGGATCCTTAAACACATTTTTAATATTGATGAGGGAGCTTACATAGAAATAAATTTTTTGCCGATATTAAGATCAAGTTGGTATCAGAGAAAAATTTTACCTTATTTTAGCCAAGGTTAGCTAGAATAATTAGCTATTGGTTCTATAGCTATTGGTTGTTGAATTTGTACAAGAAGAATTTAATCTTGTGTGCAAGTTTATGTGTCAAGGAAAATAAGTCAAGATTGAGAATTGAGATCTCAAATCATAGCAAAGAAGCTTTTTATGCATCGCATGTGTGATGGTAGCTTCATTAAGTGATGATTCTAGTCAATCTTCTATAAAAAAACTCTTTGATAAAGAGATGTTGCAGAAACTCTACATCATGATTGATAGGATGCAAGAGAAGTATGAAGATAAGAGGGAGATAATTAAACTTGAAGAGAAATTGGTTTCCATGAATGAGGAGAGGCAAGAACTTCTTTAGAGGACGCATGAGATGGAGACTCGGCTCCATATTGCAAATGAGAACCTAGTAAGGATGCATGAGGTGGAGACTCAACTCCATGATGCCAAGGAAGCCTTAGCCAAGCATGTGCTTGAAAAATAGGTATGCAATTCAAGTTTATCTTCAATTTCATCTCAATATTAATGTGTAGGTGCTTTTGAAAGACACACTAGAGGAATAGGGTTCAAATTATTGATGAATATGGGATATGGAGGTAAAGGATTAGGAAAACATGCACAAGGCATAGAGGAGCCATTTTTTGTTGAGGAAAGGCCTAAGTATTTGAGTCTTGGTTATGGACAACATGCTGGAGAAAAATCTAAAGCCAAGGAGGCACATGAAGGTGTTCCAAGAAGGAATTTCATTTCATGTTCATTGCCTCAAGCTTGTAAAGATTATGTTCATGAGGAATGCAAAAGTTTTACACCCATTTTGCAAGAAGGCTCTCCTAAGCATGCAGCTAATGAGAATGGTGAACAAGAGGATGTTGAAAGCTCTAATCTCTTTGAATGCATTGTTGGTATTCCAAAGGGAGCCACTACCTCATCAAATTCACCTCCTCAAGAAGGCAACAAAGGTGAATGTTCGAGGTATAAATCTGCTTTTAATAAAGTTGCTTTTGATTATGATAAACATGACAAATTCTCACATAAGATTTGGAGAAATTTTACATGTTCCTTTTATGGTTTGGATAACCGTAATGTTTCAATGTGTTGTAAGAAGATAGCCATGCACAGGAAAATTTTAAAGCAAAGGAAGTAGGAAGATAAAGAAACCCATGTTGAAAGGAAGAGGCATTTGTTTTGCACACATTGCCATAAGCAATGTCATCTTGTAGACGAGTGTTGGACTTTGTATCCAGCAAGTCATCCACGACATTTGAAGAAGGTGGAGAAAGAGAATAGCAAGAATGGAAAAGAAGATTCCATAATTGATGTGGGTCAAGATGATAAACATGATGATGATGTGTAGGTGAAAGAAGCACCATTGAAATGGTTTGGTAAGAGATGGTTAGATTTCCTATCCAATTAAGGATTTTCATGTCTTTTGATGTTGATGCATTTCTTTGCCAATGAAATGCATGTTGCATTTTTTACGCCAAGAAGATGATTTAACGTGGAGTATGTTGACTCACTTTATTGCAGCAAAATTTATTCATTTTGGCTTTAAGTACATGTACATATGAATGAGATTCTTGTACTTATGATTTTACTTGTGAGAGAGTTGAAGAATTGTATACATGCATGAGATTTTTTGTGTATGAACAATGGAATTTTGATGGTTTCATTGTGCTTGAACATGCATGAGTAATTGACTTGTGTTGGTCGATTTCTTTGTTTAACATGTATGTTGTCAACTTGAGAGTGTTGATCATTTGCACATGCATGAGTGTTGATTTGTGTTGATTTAGTGTTGCATGCATGTCATATCGACTTGGAAGATGATTTTGTCTCCATATATGAAAAAGAGATTTTGACGAAGTGTTTCATGAGATATGAAATTCTTTTTGTTTTGGGAAAAGAATTGTTAAGTTGTTACACATGATTATGCTTGACTTGAGAGTCAATTGTTTGAAGAGGCATGTTTTGTTGACTTGTGTTTGGTCGATGAATTTTGACACCGAGATGTGAGAGTACATGGGAATGTTCACATAATGTGAAATTTTTTGCTTTGAAGGAGCAAGAGGATATGTCGTCAAGTTATGTTTCTTGCATGTGTTGCCTGTGACAAGATGTCAAGAACGTTTGCAGCCATTGTAGACAATTTTATGTGTTGATGCCAATAAGAGAAGGAGATTACGAATGCATTCTTCTAGATGTGGAATTTGGAACCATGGAGGTAAAAGAATGGTCATTTCTTTTCTTGATTTTAATGATGTTTGAACTTATTGTTTTAGTTCACTCATTGTGTAAAGGAGGAACATGATTCTCAATGGGAAGGCATCAAGGAATCGATTTGGTACATCAAAAGATTTACATCAGAAAACAACCAACAAGTGTTGTATTGGGTCAGCATAAAAAATGAGAACAATGGTTGAATAGCCAAGTCATTTACAAGGCAAGGCAAGGCAAGGCATGTCAGTGACCAAGTGGTTGTCATAGTGATTTCTCCAATAGAATCAAGATGACAAGACTTGGGAAACAAAAGAGAGTTCATCTCTTATGAGATAACCAGATTTTGTGGGCCCAAAAGCATGTCAGTGGAAAGGAGTGATCAGAATCTGGATCAAGGGAAAAAATTAGCTCAAAAATTAAAGTGCTCAGAATTTCACTAAAATAGAATGACAGTGACCGACCCATCGCAAGGAATCCAACGCAACTTGTTTTGTCGAAAACCGAGTTTGGATGAATGAGTTATGGTATGTTGATCATTGTTCAGAAGAGGCAATTTAAAAAAAAAAAATATTGCAGAACAGGTATAGCTAATGACATGGAAGTCCAGTCATCATGCATAGAATCTTCTTCAGTTTTTATCCCAATGGGACTATGACAAGTGGCACAATTGGATTCACCAATGTGTTGGAATTATTTTTATTATTAAAGGTTGGATTATTATATATATATATATATATATGGTTGAATTATACTAAATTTACATGTTATATTGGACAGGATGCTAGAGCCATGAGGAATGTCTCCAGCAAATAGAACTTTTAGCTAATAGTGTTTTTGTAGGTTTTTGAGGGAAGGACTAAATTCATTTTACTGTAGTGCACTCTGCCAGTGCTAAAAGGTGTGGTTCTCTGTGTCAGTTTACCTCTTATGTTTCGGTTATTGGACCCAGGGTGGTGGTAGAGGATATAGGCTCCTTTTTGAAGTCTTTGCACCCTTTTTTAAAAGTCAGGGTTTATCAGCTTGGGGCTTGCAGCTCGGTGGCCATAGTGGTGAGTGCCTCTAAGTATCATGATCTCTTAATGATTCATTAACCAATTGGGTTTCTCTTTTCTAGGACGACGGAAGCGGTGGTGGTATTGATCTTTGTACTTCTATTATAAGTTTCTTTGTGGTATGAGTTAGTGTTATCGCTCTTCTCATCTTGGCTATGGAGGGACATATTTTCTGAACTCTTTGGTTTTTCTGGAGTGTTTTATTTTTGACGGGAATACTCCAGTATTTTCAAATTTTCTTCGGTGGATACAGGCCCTGACCTTTTCGACGAATACGGATGATCCCTTCTTTCCCTTGGTACTTTGGGTTATTTACACTCATTGGTAATAGCCCTATGATGGGATTGTAAAGGTCATCGTACATCCGAGGTTTCATTTTCCGGGCTTTGGTGGCAGAGGTTATTTTCTACTTTTTCATAGGGTTCTGGTAGTGGTGGGGTTTTGTCCTTGTTCCTGCTGATGGCAATTGTTTGTGCACAGAGGTGGCATTGAGTGAAGCCATCCTTACACTGGGGTCATGTAAAGGTTGTCAGATGGTACTGAAGTCTGACCTTGGGATGATCTTTTACTATTGGATGTGAATGTTTTGATGCTAACAAAAGGATGGAAGTTATGAGTCTTAAATGATTGTTGGCTTCGAGATGGGGGAGCTAGAGAATTTTATTGCCAAGTGTGATGTGGATATCAATGACACGTCCTTCTTACATGAAATTGGGGCAGCGGAAGGTGGTGAAAAAACGCAGGCATGTGGTTTCTCTGATAATTCACTTTCAGGCCCCTCTGGTGTATCTCGAGGGGCTGAGGTAACAATATTATTTGAATAATCATTCTTGCCTCCAACCCACCCAAAGGTGTGTGCTTCCACCAAGTCTTTCCAATATGGGGCGAAGAAACCTTTCAAACAGGGAGAGGAATGCCGCCTTTTGAGCTTCGACAGCGATGTCATGTGGGAGCATACTGAAAGCCTCTCAAACCGTAATCTGGTAGGGAGGTGGAAATTTGAGAAGCACGGGAAGGGAGACTTGATGGAGTGGTTGTTAAAGGCATAGGAGAAGATTTTGGGATACATTTTGAGAGTTAGAAAATTGGAGAACAAGTGGTTTTTATTTCATCTCATCAAAGAAGGTGAAATAGAAAAGGTTATGGGTAGAACGTGGGTAAACGGTAGATGTTTTTTGGCCCTACACCAATGGGATGAAGGTTTCCACCCACGGCTGAATGCTCCCATAAACCACTTGATGTGGGTTAAATTATATGGGCTTCCCCTTTAGTTCTGGAGCATTCAGGTCCTGTTTGTGATAGGAGACAGTATTGGAAAATGTTGGTATGTTTATACAAAATGCACGGGTGTATTTGACAAACAGGTTGCATGGGTTCTAGTGGAGACTCGTTTGTTGGTGGCCTACTGACACAGATTGACCTTTCATGGGACAGGGTGATATACAAGAAATCCCTAGATTATTGGCAGATGTTGTTTTGGTGTCATCTCTGCCATGAGACTGGAAACTTGATGAAGAAATGTAATTGGTGGTGTGACAATGTGAAGGAGCCTCGGTGGGTTTCAGAAGGACTTATGATTCAACATTCGGGCGTAGCTATAATCCAACCGCGACTGAATTCTGCTGCCAGTTTATCATCTCTCTTGGGTAAGCTTCCTAATTACAGTCCTTCACTTTCCTTTGACTATGGGAATGATTCTTCCTCGGCAGTACTGCCTGAGAATTTTAGGGTTATACTGTCTTCTTCTCCTCTTACTCTTGGAATGGGGGAATCATGGGAGTGTTTCTAACCTTTAATTCCTCAAGGAAAGAGAACTTCTGTTGCAATGGTTTTGGACTAGACTATTTTACCTCTCCCAAACTTTCCCTCAGTTGATTCTGGTGAGCCTTCCTCTCACGCTTCACCTAACCGAAAGGTCGAAGAGGCTGTTCCTCTATCATTTTATCAGACTGTCTCCCCTTCCTCCCCGAATGTGTGTTCTGAGGTTTTTCCATCCCCGAGGAACTCCATTAGGAGTGATCTCAAATTTTTTATGCTTGATGAGGATAAAAACCTGGAACCTTTGAATGTGGACACGGGAAGGCCATTTTCTCCCCCCTATCCTTATTATTCCTTCCTCCAGATCTAATGTCACGATCCAAAGGGGGAAAGACAAGACTAAGAGAAAGAAAAAGACGACACACATTCGGCCATCCATGATAATTTACCTGATGGAAAATTCCGGGATGTACCGGTATCCCAAGCCATTGGACGGGTCCTTAGAGCATTGACCCCATCAATTGAGTCTCTGATATGATTCTTGTATCTTTAAATTTGAGGGGTCTGGGGGGTCGTGATAAATTTGTGTCTGTAGATATTTTTTTTCTTTTATCAAAGCCTACTGTTATATTTATTCAAGATACAATGTCGCCTATTGACTACTCCATTGCTTAATTTCGTGCTATGCTACCAGAGTGGCATATGGTTGCGAAAGATGTCGTTGGTCGCTCTGGAGGGTTGGTGGCATTATGGAACGCCAGATGGGCATCCATGAAGGCTTTCAACTTATTTGGAGGAATCCTTCTAATAGGCTTCTTTCGTGGTTTTTCTCATAGAATCCATATTATTAATGTTTAAGCTCCATATCTGGACAAATCATCATTTTGGAAGAGGATGGAGGGTTTTGGAATCCTCCTCCTTCATATTTCTATATTTGCAGGTGATTTCAACTATACACTATTTGATGATGAAATATGGGGAGATAAGGGAAGGAATGATCCCCTTGCAGATGTTATTAAAGGAATTTTAATGAATGCAGGTTTAAGTGACATACCATTCTCTGAAAATTGTCTGACTTGGTTTAATGGCAGAAAAGGGAGAGAATTTATTGGAAAGAGGATTGAATTAATGGTCATTAACAATGACCTGAGAACTAGAATGGAAATAATTATTGCAAGAGCAGAGGATCTAATTGTATTAGATCATAGGCCAATCTCTATAAAATGGGATTTTGAAGGAAGACAGGGGGGATGCCCTTTTAAATTAAACAGAACATGGTTGGAGAATGAGTCTTTCAATGTCCTGATCAAGGAATATATGCAACATCACAAAATGGTTGAAGGCTTATTAGCCATGGTTTATTTTTCCAACACTCTGATGGGACTAAAGAAAGTGGTGCAGAGTTGGGAAAAGAGGCATAAAGCTCAAATGAAGAGTAGGATCAAAGCCATTAGGGAGGAGAGGACTATGATCCTAAAGGAAGTGGAGGAAGGAAAGCAATCCCTAGATTTTTTGGAAAGACTAAAATCTTTAGAAGATGAATACACATCACACTTACTAATTGAAGAGTAGTCCTCGGGACTAAAGAGTAGAGCCACCTGGCTCAAAATCGACGAAAAAAACACCAAATTTTTTCATAGCTTTGCATCAGGCAGAAGAACTGAAAATTCCATATGGAAAATTAAGGAGAATGGGAATACAATTTGCACAACGGAAAACATTAAGAGGGTTGCGGTGGACTAATTTGGGAAGCTATATGAGAAAAAGGAGGCTTCGGGGATAGAAGCCCATATGGATTTTATTGAGGATTATCCTATCATGTTTGATGAGGAGGATTTGAAAAAAATGAAAAAGAAGGTAAGCCCTGACGAGATAAAGCATGTGCTGAAATCCTTTGCTGCGAAAAAGAGTCCAGGCCCAGATGATTGGACCCTAGACTTATTTATGCATTTTTATGAGGAATTTAATATGGTGATCATGAATATGGTGAAAGAAGTAAGGCAAACAGGGAGGATCCATGGGACTATAAATTCGACATTTCTGGCCTTAATTCCAAAGAATAAGGGGAAGCTCTCTTTTGACGATTATAGACCTATATCTTTGTGTAATACCCTATACAAGATAAATTCAAAATTGATAGTGGAGAGGATGTTGGAAATGTTGTCATTGATGGAAAAGGAGATGGCAAAGGAGGAGCACCTGCAACAGCAACAAGGCAAAGAGAAAAGCAAAGTAGCAGGGAGGCAGCAGTAAGAAAGCATAAAAGGAGCATAAAGGAGAAGACAGGCAGAGAGGTAGTAGAGAGGCAGCAGAGAAAGAATCAAACAAGGAAAAGAGGCAGCCTAGGTAGCAGATGAAACAAAAGGATTTGTTTCAGTATTATATGGATAGTATTCTATGTGAAAGAGGTGTGGTGAAATTATCTGTGCATTTGTTTCTTGACTGTGAGATCGAGAATGAAAATTCAATTGTGTAAAAGGATTCTGTGTGAATATGATTTGATCTCAATAAGCTTTGCCTTGTATAAAGTAAAGTTTGTACAATTAGTGGTGATAATGCTGCATATTGATTGTTATAATGCTCTGCGTAAACTGTGAAAGTCATATTTGTGGTGAATGCATATTTTAGTGGAAGTATTGGTTAAAGGTGGCTCGAAATATTCAAAGAAGATCTGGCAACAAGTGAATAGATAGGTATACAAAGGCGAAGCAAATGGTTAAGTAAAGGTGTTGCTGGAATAGTAATCCGACTAGTTCTGCAGATGAGGATTAACCTTGGTTAACAAAACGTGATATAAGTTGAACCAGGTATGAAATGTTAATGTGGCAGGGGTTGACAAATGAAGAAATGTTGTGGTGAAAGGCAAGACTGAGCTGGTTAATAAAGCGAAGTTGGAGGCAGAAGTTACAAAGAAATATGATGAATTGTCGAGCGGTTCACTGTGTAGGAGGAACACCGTGTTAATATTTGGGTGAATAAAAGTTAACATATGAAAAGGGGAAATTGTAATAAAACGAAAAGAAGCGGAACCTTGAGGCGGACAGAACCCGGAGCGAAATAGTGAACAGTGAAAATGGGTTTTATAACCCACTAATGGTATTCGCAAAGTTTTTATCCGGTAAGATGTATTCAAAATAATAACGAGATATCACAAACTGTTTGACATGTGGCCTTAGGTGGTTTACAAAAACCACTTTTATCGCGTTTTTCAGAACATTAAAGTTCGTCTCAATAAAAAAAGCGATATTCGTTAATGATCGTCGGATCACAGAAGTTGATGTGATAAGACTGCGACCGTTGGATGTGAAGGGTAGTTTAACTACTGGGGCCTAGTTCATCACATGATTGTGGAGATTTAACCTTTGTGCAATTAATTTGCACGATATTGTGCGTCATCCATCGGATGAGCGTTAAGTTGGGTCTAGGAGTGCAAGAAACTATCCACCGTCGGATGCAAGTGGTAGTTGAGTTGTTGTGGGACCGGTTTATATATCAGCATTCGGTTGACAAATGAGGTATGTATTTTAAGTTACCGTGGGCCCAGGTGCACTGTTAATGTGATTCGATGGTTGTCTAATAGTCGAATGTTAATATGTTGCATGGCTTAGTTTATGTTGTGAGTGGAAGTGTTAAATGAGCTGTGGGGCCCGAAGATTTCACATATATTAACGCTTGGGTTTAAATCCAAATGTGTGGGTTTGTTATAATGTTCTAACATTGGGTTGGAGCATAATATATGTTGATATATATTATGGTTAGATAAATAATAAGTTGGGTTCATCATTATATTGCGTTGTGATAAAATCAAACCTGCAGGAAAGGAATTGCGTGTTGGGCACACATTAAACTTAAAACTTGGGCCTTCGAATATTAGACTCATATTAAGGGTTCGAGCTCTTGTTAAGTGCGAATTATAAATGCTGTGTGTCTCTATTAAGTTGAATTTCTAATCCAGCATTGAATTAGAGTTAAATCGAATATTATTCGATTTTAATATAGTGGGTTTGAACATATAATATATTGGGTTATGAAGTAGATTATTGAAGTCCACATATGAATTCATGAAGTGGGTTTAGAACATGGTTTAAATAGATTATTATAACCATTGGAGGTGAGTTATTAAAGCCTGAGTTACAATACAATGCCGAAAGTTAATTAATCCAAAGATGTTATGGTAAGACACTTAAAAAGTGTTTTATGTGGAAATGAATTAAGAGCAAAGACTTATATTTGATATATTATAGTTTCCAGAATATAAGAATGAAAGGGGTTATAATGTTCAACTGTGGATAAATTGAAAGAGAAGAACCTCAGGCAAAGTGCTTCAGTTAATAAAAAGAAGTTTTTGTGATAAAGGAATGAAAATGTGGGCTTGACAAGTGTACATAGACAGAAAGCAGGAGAGTATGCAGAAACTGAAAAATTCACGGGGCATTCTACAAGCATGAAAATGTAGGAGAATATGCAGAACAGTTACACTACAGTAGAAGAAAATACAAACTCACAGAGAGCCAAAAACTTAATGGATTGAATTGAAATTGATGTATGTAACTGAAAATGTGAATGTAAATGTTTAATTGATTTTATATTGTTTGTGATGCATTGGCAAGTCTCCAGTAGGAAAACAAAACTCCACTGTAAAACTGAAATGTATACATATTTTTATATTCCTCTGAATGAGCTGGATAAAGAAATGAGAAGGCAGAAGTCAAAGATTCGTGGTTGTTCTCTTTGAATTCCCTGTGGAATACAAACAGTCATGTGATGAACTCTATAAATGATATCACATTGATATGCATAGAGAGGTTAGAGAATGCAGAAATGAAGCAGTGAGGTGGAGAAGGAGGAGCTGATAGAGAATTTGAGAAAATGCAGAGATGATGCAGGGTAGGTATGAAGGCTGGTGCACAACAGTGAAGATGGTACAGAACAGAGCTGATATCCAGGTAAATCAGCAAGTGTTTTTTTTTAAAGAGTGACGAATTTGGAGCTTCCCTATCAAGTTGTAGCTTGATAGAAGTCAGCTATAGCTAACTGAGGTAGGAGCCTCTTGTAGGTTGTAGCCTACAAAAAATAGAGGAAGTTGGTGCTTCCATATCAAGTTGTAGCTTGATAGAAGTTATTTGTACCTGGCTGAGGTTGGAGCCTCCTGTAGGTTGGTGCCTACAGAATATTAATGGGAGTTGGAGCTTCCTTGCAAGTTGTAGCTTGCATAATTGAGGTAGGAGCCTCCTGTGGGTTGGAGCCTACAGAAAATCAGTGGTGAGAGGGAGTTGGAGCTTGCCTTTGCATCACAACAATAATAAGATGTGTTTTTCTCCCTTTATGGGTTTCCACTTATATCTAGTGTCTATGTGCATGATGTTTATGTGTTGATATGGTTTATCTAATCTGCTTAATACTTGTTGCTCTCATATGAAGTCTACTATTACATTATCTTAATACTTGTTGCTCACATTCTAAGATTACTCACATATTAAGTTGAACATGAAATGAAGGTGTAAATAAGTTTTAATTGAAAATTTTTAAGAGTCCATGAATGTGTTAAACTGATTCACCCCCCCCCCCCTCTTAGTTTAAATAAAGGTTCAACAATTGGTATCAAAGCTGGTTCCTTTGGTGTAAGCCTAATAGCTTGAAGGAGATCTGGTTGAGTCATGGACTATCAAAATGTACCTGTGTTAAAAAAAACAAACTTTCCTGAATGGAGAGATAAGGTTAAAACAGAGTTAATGGCTTATGAACCTAAGGTATGGAAACTTGTATGTGATGGTTACTGCACAGAATCTCCCCCGGTGAAAGAACAACAGAGGAATGCCAAGGAAAAACGTGTGATATACAATAGTCTAAATAATAAGGATATTGAGTTAATAATGGATTTAACCTCTACAAAAGAAATCTGGGATAGATTTCATTTCATGCATGAAGTAGACACTAGTGGCTGCATTGTCAAGAAAGAGAAGAGAATTAAGAAGAAGAAAAATTCATGTCAAAAGGAAAATGTTCAATCAAATGAGGTATCTGCTACTGTGAATGGAAGTAAGTTCCATGAAGAAATTACAGGTGAAGAAAAAGGCAAACTTGACACAGTCTTGACTGAAATAGAAAGATTGAAGAAAGAAAACAAATACTTTAGGACATTGGTGCAAATATGTGATGAGAAATAATATGAAGATAAGAAAGAAATTGTTGGCCTGAAGACACAACTTGAAGAAGCAAGGAAAGTAGAAGACACTCTGCTGCAACAAATGAGAGAGAAAATTCTGGAATGTGAGAAATTGGAAGAAGAAGTAGTGTGCCTTAGAAAGAAATTAGAAAAAGCCCAAAGAGAATTATTAATGAATACTCCTCAAATGAAAATCTCTGGACAGTTGGACCAAATCCTAAATGCTCAAAGGTCTCCTCTGATAGAGACTCGAATAGGCTATGAAGGAGAAACAAGTAAGTCCAAGGTAGAAGATAACAAGCAAATCATTTTTGTAAAAGTTGTAAAGGATATTGAAGCAGCTCAGAATATTTTTGTAGAAGCAGAAGCCAGCAAGAACAAGATTTGTGAAGAAACAAATAGAAACAAGCAGCAACATGGAAGGACATAGAATGAGAGGATGAAACAGTCAGTTGAAAAAGGCTCACACACTCTTGAATATGAATTGAATAAATTTGGAAGATGTCAAAGAAGGTTCTTTCCTCCTATGAGAAATATCACTTGTTTTTCCTGCCACAAATCTGGACATATTGCAGCATACTATAAGACAAAGCAAATCCAGTCCAACCAGCAAAGGATGAAAAAAATGAGAAGAACCCCTCAAGCAAGCAAATGGAAAAGACAATCTTTCACTAGGTACACAAATCATTTCCATGGCTACTGTTATGCATGCAATGAATTTGGACATAAATCTCTTGAATGTAAATTATGTTCAAAAAGGGGAATAAAATATTATACATCAGTTCAAAGATACCTTGGCAAAGTAAGATGTTATGTATGCCTCAAGCTTGGTCACAAAGAAAAATACTGTAATCTACCATATATATTAAAGAGCTCTAGACAGATGATGGAATCTAATCAAATCAATCAAAGCTATGAATAAAAAAGAAGCGCATACTTTATGAAGAACCCCAATAAAGTATGGAAGGAAAAGAGAAAGGGGGAGCTTGTTACATAAATAACATAGTGAATCCATCATAGTCTCAGGGGGAGTTGCTCTAGGAAGAAATGCAAATATCCAATCAGTGATAAATATGAAGCAAACATCCCAGGGAGAGATCAATTCATAGATAGTCCCCATGAAAGTAGTCTAAGAAGAGCTCCTTAGAATGAGAATAGCTATAAGATCAGAAAGGGAAAGGACATTTTCTCTAACAGAGAACTAAAGAGGAAGAAGAACACCTGAAGCATTCAATAGCTGATAGACTGCTGGAAGAAGAGAAGGCAGCAAGCAACCATGGTAGTAGAGATAACTTCAGCCATGAACATGAAAGCTAAGAATACATCAGCACACTAAGTGATGATCACATTGTGCATCATACTGCTCAAATGAACAATGAATCACATTAAGAAGGATGAGTAAGAGAAGTGCCTATCATCATTATATCATTACATCATTCATCTATGAAAAGTCCCCTTGGAGGAATGCAGGTAAGTGAGTGATAAATCTCTGAGTGATCTGCCCTTGAAGATTCCTAGTATAGAAATTGAAGATGTCTTCCTAAAGATCATTATGTTAGAAGAGTTAAATAGTATATAAAGCAACAATGGTTGTGGAGCAGTCCTAGAAATGAAAATGCAGTGACATTCCTTTGAATAGAATGACAGAATAAGAAAATGGTTAATAATGACAAGATCAGATTCAGCATATTGGTGATTGTTGGTGTGAACAGTGGAAAGCTAAATAGTAGAAATCATGAAGGTTGTCTTAACTATGGGTTCATGTGTGAGCTGAAGTGAAAGGAGTATAAATTGGTTTTTGGTACAAGTAGCATGCCTATCAACAGTATACTAATTGGAGAAGTGGTATGGTACAGGTCCTCAGGATCAAAGGATTAAGGCAAAAGAACATCAAGGTAGTATCCCAGCGTTATCTGCATTATTCAAGCTTGAAAAGGCCAATAACAGAGCTAAAGGATTGGTATTTTGTTTACACTTGAAACATTATATTGAGCATTGAAGCAGTATCTATGTCTATATATAATTGCATGCCCTCCTGAAGTCAGTACATATACCTTCAAGGCCTCTTTCTTAAGATTATTCATAAACTGTGTGAATTTTGGTGGCTAAGATATCAATTAAACAACTTGAAGATGTTTTTGCTGGAAATCATCATGACAGAATTGTTAAAGTATCTTCAGCATAAAGGATTTGCTGGTATTTCACCATTTAAAGAGAGAGTGATCATGGGCATACATACCCCTTATGTCATAAATAATTTCATGGTTGATAAGTGAGACTGACCAATACACTGAATGTATCTACCCTCAAGGGTTTGTTTTGAAAGTGCAGTGTGCAAGTAGTAAAGTCATTTGGTCTCTTAGATTGAAAGATATCATCTAATCTCACAATAAGTTGTAAACTCTGGCTTAATTCATTGATCACATCAGTAACAAGGACCTTCCAGCTATTAAGTGTAATATCATTATCAGCATCCTAGCTCATATCATCACCAACAAGCAAGAAAAGTGAACCTCAGCTATAAAAGATATATTGGCATCATCATCATGATTGAACAGGTGTTGTACTGCAGATGTGTATTGCAGAAGAAGACATATTCCATCTACAATCTTCCTCAACAGATATGGATTTTTGACGAAGATAATACTAGAGAACTGAAGCATATTTGAAGCTTTATCAGTATTTTAGTTTTGATCTAATGATGCATCTCTGATTAGACAAGGCTAGTACAAGGTGTTCTATTCTTCACTTTTAGCTTTATACAAGTGAAAGGAGTTTGTGCTTCGGGATTGTATCAAATTACAGTGTATATTCAAGTTCAATAATCCTCAAAAGTGTTCTCTCAACAAATCTTGTACACCAGCTTGGAGCAGCAGGGTACAAAGTCAAAAGAAGAAGGGCCTAAACACAACTCAGAGAGAGGAAATGCAAAGATAGATTCTACACTGAGAGATGTGAAACCATTTGCCATTGATGTCAAAGGGGGAGTAAAAGAAAGCAAAAGAAGCTAGGCAGAGGAAGACTTGGAGGAAGCATTGGATTATTGGAGGATGTGTTGCCATCATTGCCAAAGGGGGAGACTATTGGAAATGTTGTCATTGATGGCAAAGGAGATGGAAAAGGAGGAGCACCTGAAACAGCAACAAGGCAAAGAGAAAAGAAAAGTAAGAAAGCATAAAAGGAGCACAAAGGAGAAGACAGGCAGAGAAGTAGCAGAGAGGCAACAGAGAAAGCATTAGACAAGGAAAAGAGGTAGCCTAGGCAGCAGATGAAACAAAACGATTTGTTTCAGTATTATATGGATATTATTCTATGTGAAAGAGGTGTGGTGCAATTATCTGTGCATTTTTTTCTTGACTGTGAGATCGAGATTGAAAATTCAATTTTGTAGAAGGATTCTGTGTGAATATGCTTTGATCTCAATAAGATTTTCCTTATATAAAGTAAAGTTTGTACAATTACTGGTGAGAATGTTGCATATTGATTTTTATAATGCTTTGCGTAAATTGTGAAAGTCATATTTGTGGTGAATGCATATTTTAGTGGAAGTATTGTTTAAAGGTGGCTCGAAATCTTCAAAGAAGTTCCGGAAACAAGTGAATAGACAGGTATACAAAGGCAAAGCAAATGGTTAAGTAAAGGCGCTGCTGGAAGAGTAATTCGACTAGTTCTGCAGATGAGGATTAACCTTGGTTAACAAATCATGAGCTAAGTTGAACCAGGTATGAAATGTTAATGTGGCAGGGGTTGAAAAATGAATAAATGTTGTGGTGAAAGGCAAGACTGAGCTGGTTAATAAAACAAAGTTGGAGGCGGAAGTTACAAAGGAATATGATGAATTGTCGAGCAGTTCACTATGAAGGAGGAACACCGTGTTAATATTTGGGTGAATAAAAGTTAACATATGAAAAGGGGAAATTGTAATAAAACGAAAAGAAGCGGAACCTTTAGGCGGACAGAACCCGGAGCAAAATAGTGAACAGTGAAAGCAGGTTTTATAACCCACTAATGGTATTCGCAAAGTTTTTATCCGGTAAGATGTATTCAAAATAATAACGCGATATCACAAACCGATTGACATGTGGCCTTAGGTGGTTTACAAAAACCACTTTTATCGCGTCTTTTCAGAACATTAAACTTCGTCTCAATAAAAAAAGCGATATTCGTTAATGATCATCGGATCACAAAAGTTGATGCGATAAGACTGCGACCGTTGGATGCGAAGGGTAGTTTAACTACCGAGGCCCAGTTCATTGCGCGATTTTGGAGAATTAACCTTTGTGTAGTTAATTTGCACGATATTGTGTGTCATCCATCGGATGATCATTAAGTTGGGTCTGGGAGTGAGAGGAACTATCCACCGTCGGATGCAAGTGGTAGTTGAGTTGTTGTGGGACCGGTTTATATATCATCATTCGGTTGACAAATGAGGTATGTATTTTAAGTTACCGTGGGCCCAGGTGCACTGTTAATGTGATTTGATGGTTGTCTAATAGTCGAATGTTAATATGTTGCATGGCTTAGTTTATGTTGTGAGTGGAAGTGTTAAATGAGCTGTGGGGCCCGAAGATTTCACATATATTAACGCTTGGGTTTAAATCCAAATGTGTGGGTTTGTTATAATGTTCTAACATTGGGTTGGAGCATAATATATGTTGATATATATTATGGTTAGATAAATAATAAGTTGGGTTCATCATTATATTGCGTTGTGATAAAATCAAACCTGTAGGAAAGGAATTGTGTGTTGGGCACACATTAAACTTAAAACTTGGGCCTTCGAATATTAGACTCATATTAAGGGTTCGAGCTCTTGTTAAGTGCGAATTATAAATGTTGTGTGTCTCTATTAAGTTGAATTTCTAATCCAGCATTGAATTAGAGTTAAATCGAATATTATTCGATTTTAATATAGTGGGTTTGAACATATAATATATTGGGTTATGAAGTAGATTATTGAAGTCCACATATGAATTCATGAAGTGGGTTTAGAACATGGTTTAAATAGATTATTATAACCATTGGAGGTGAGTTATTAAAGCCTGAGTTACAATACAATGCCGAAAGTTAATTAATCCAAAGATGTTATGGTAAGACACTTAAAAAGTGTTTTATGTGGAAATGAATTAAGAGCAAAGACTTATATTTGATATATTATAGTTTCCAGAATATAAGAATGAAAGGGGTTATAATGTTCAACTGTGGATAAATTGAAAGAGAAGAACCTCAGGCAAAGTGCTTCAGTTAATAAAAAGAAGTTTTTGTGATAAAGGAATGAAAATGTGGGCTTGACAAGTGTACATAGACAGAAAGCAGGAGAGTATGCAGAAACTGAAAAATTCACGGGGCATTCTACAAGCATGAAAATGTAGGAGAATATGCAGAACAGTTACACTACAGTAGAAGAAAATACAAACTCACAGAGAGCCAAAAACTTAATGGATTGAATTGAAATTGATGTATGTAACTGAAAATGTGAATGTAAATGTTTAATTGATTTTATATTGTTTTTGATGCATTGGCAAGTCTCCGGTAGGAAAACAAAACTCCACTGCAAAACTGAAATGTATACATATTGTTATATTCCTCTGAATGAGCTGGATAAAGAAATGAGAAGGCAGAAGTCAAAGAGTCATGGCTGTTCACTTTGAATTCCCTGTGGAATACAAACAGTCATGTGATTAACTCTATAAATGTTATCACATTGATATGCATAGAGAGGTTAGAGAATGCAGAAATGAAGTAGTGAGGCAGAGAAGAAGGAGGAGCTGATAGAGAATCTAAGAAAATGCAGAGATGATGCAGGGAAGATATGAAGGCTGGTGCACAGCAATGAAGTTGGTACAGAACAAAGCTGATATCTAGGTAAATCAGCAAGTGTTTTTTTTGAAAGAGTGAAGACGTTGGAGCTTCCCTATCAAGTTGTAGCTTGATAGATGTCATTTGTAGCTGACTGAGGTAGGAGCCTCCTGTAGGTTGTAGCCTACAGAAAATAGAGGAAGTTGGTGCTTTCATATCAAGTTGTAGCTTGATAGAAGTCAGTTGTAGCTGGCTGAGGTTGGAGCCTCCTATAGGTTGGTGCCTTCGGAAAATTGATGGGATTTGGAGCTTCCTTGCAAGTTGTAGCTTGCAGAATTGAGGTAGGAGCCTCCTGTGGGTTGAAGCCTACAAAAAATCAGTGGTGAGAGGGATTTGGAGCTTGCCTTTGCATCACAACAATAATAAGATGTGGTTTTCTCCCTTTATGGGTTTCCACTTATATCTGATGTCTCTGTGCATGATGTTTATGTGTTGATATGGTTTATCTAATATGCTTAATACTTGCTGTTCTCATTTTAAGTCTGATGTTACATTATCTTAATACTTGTTGTTCACATTCTAAGATTACTCACATATTAATTTGAACATGAAATGAAGGTGTAAATAAGTTTTAATGGAAAAGTTTTAAAAGTCCATGAATGTGTTAAAATGATTCACCCCCTGCTCTCAGTTTAACTAAGGGTTCAACAATTGGTATCAGAGCTGGTTCCTTTGGTGTAAGCCTAATAGCTTGAAGGAGATCTGGTTGAGTCATGGACTATCAAAATGTACCTGTGTTAGAGACAACAAACTTTCCTAAATGGAGAGATAAGGTTAAAACAGAGTTAATGGCTTATGAACCTGAGGTATGGAAACTTGTATGTGATGGTTACTACGCAGACTCTCCCTCGGTGAAAGAACAATAGAGGAATGCCAAGGAAAAATGTGTGATATACAATAGTATAAATAACAAGGATCTTGAGTTAATAATGGATTTAACCTCTGCAAAAGAAATCTGGGATATATTGCATTTCATGCATGAAGTAGACACTAGTGGCTACATTGTCAAGAAAGAGAAGAGAATTAAGAAGAATAAAAATTCCTTTCAAAAGGAAAATGTTCAATCAAATGAGGTACCTACTAGTGTGAATGGAAGTAATTTCCATGAAGAAATTATAGGTGAAGAAAAAGGCAAACTTGACACAGTCTTGACTAAAATAGAAAGATTGAAGAAAGAAAACAAAGACTTTAAGACATTGGTGCAAATATGTGATGAGAAAGAATATGAAGATAAGAAAGAAGTTGTTGGCCTGAAGACACAACTTGAAGAAGCAAGGAAAGTAGAAGACACTCTACTACAACAAATGAGAGAGAAAAGTCTGGAATGTGAGAAATTGGAAGAAGAAGTAGTGTGCCTTAGAAAGAAATTAGAAAAAGCCCAAAGAGAATTATTAATGAATACTCCTCAAATGAAAAGCTCTGGACAGCTGGACCAAATCCTAAATGCTGAAAGGTCTCCTTTGCTAAATACTGGGATAGGCTATGAAGGAGAAACAAGTAAGTCCAAGGTAGAAGATAGCAAGCAAATCATTTTTGTAAAAGCTGTAAAGGATAATGAAGCAACCCAGAAGATTTATGTAGAAGCAGAAGCCAACAAGAACAGGATTTGTGAAGAAACAAATAGAAACAAGCAGCAACATGGAAGGATAGAGAATGAGAGGATGAAACATTCAGCTGAAAAAGGCTCACAGACTCTTGAATATGAGTTGAATAAATTTGGAAAATGCCAAAGAAGGTTCTTTCCTCCTATGAGAAATATCACTTGTTTTTCTTGCCACAAATCTGGACATATTGCAGCATACTGTAAGACAAAGAAAATCCAATCCAACCAGCAAAGGATGCAGAAAATTAGAAGAAAGCCTCAAGCAAGCAAATGGAAAAGACAATATTTAACCAGGTACACAAATCATTTCCATGGCTACTGTTATGCATGCAATGAATTTGGACATAAATCTCTTGAATGTAAATTATGTTCAAAAAGGGGAATAAAATATTATACATCAGTTCAAACATACCTTGGCAAAGTAAGATGTTATGTATGCCTCAAGCTTGGTCACAAAGAAAAATACTGTAATCTGCCATATATATTAAAGAGCTCTAGACAGATGATGGAATCTAATCAAATCAATCAAAGCTATGAATAAAAAAGAAGTGCAGACATTAAGAAGAACCCTAATAAATTATGGAAGGAAAAGAGAAAGGGGGAGCTTTTTACCTCAATAACATAATGAATCTATCATAGTCTCAGGGGGAGCTGCTCTAGGAAGAAAATAAAATATCCAACCAGTGATAAATATGAAGCAACATCCCAGGGGGAGAGCAGTTCATAGATAGTCCCCATGAAAGTAGTCTAAGAAGAGCTCCTTGGAATGAGAACAGCTATAAGATCAGGAAGGAAAGGACATTTTCTCTAACAGAGAACTAAAGAGGAAGAAGAATACCTGAAGCATTCAATAACTGATAGATTGATGGAAGAAGAGAACGCAGCAAGCAACCATGGTGGTAGAGAGAACATCAGCCATGAACATGAAAGCTAAGAAGACATCAGCACATTAAGTGATGATCACATTGTGCATCATACTGCTTAAATGAACAGTGAATCACATTAATAAGGATGAGTAAGAGAAGTGCCTATCATCATTATATCATTACATCATTCATCTATGAAAAGTCCCCTTGGAGGAATGTAGGTAGGTGAGTGATAAATCTCTGAGTGATCTGCCCTTAAAGATTTATAGTATAGAAATTGAAGATGTCTTCTTGAAGATCATTATGCTAGAATAGTTGAATAGTATATAAAGCAGCAATGGTTGTGGAGCAGTCCTACAAAGGAAAATGCAGTGACATTCCTTTGAACAAAATGACAGAATAAGAAATGGTTAATAATGACAAGATTAGATTCATCATATTGGTGATTGTTGGTGTGAACAGTGGAAATCTCAATAGTAGAAATTGTGAAGGTTGTCTTAACTATGGGTTCATGTGTGAGGTGAAGTGAAAGGAGTATAAATTGGTATTTGGTACAAGTAGTATGCCTATCAATAGTATAACAAGTGGAGCAGTGGTATGGTACAGGTCCTCAGGATCAAATTATTAAGGCAAAAGAACATCAAGGTAGTATCCCAGAGTTATCTGCATTATTCAAGCTTGAACATGTCAATAACAGAGCTAAAGGATCAGTATTTTGTTTACACTTGAAACATTATATTGAGCATTTGAGTAGTATCTATGTATATATATAATTGCATGCCCTCCTAAAGTCAGTACATATATCTTCAAGGCCTGTTTCTTAAGATTATTCATAAACTGTGTGAAGTCTGGTGGCTGAGATATCAATTAAACAACATGAAGATGTTTTTGTTGGAAATCATCATGACAGAATTGTTAAAGTATCTTCAGCATAAAGGATTTGCTGGTATTTCACCATTTAAATAGAGAGTGATCATGGAAATACATACCCCTTATGTCATATATAAATTGCATGGTTGATAAGTGAGACTGACGAATACACTGAATGTATCTAGCCTCAAGGGTTTGTTTTGAAAGTGCAGTGTGCAAGCAGTAAAGTCATTTGGTCTCTTAGATTGAAATATATCATCTAATCTCACAATAAGTTGTAAACTCTGGCTTAATTCATTGATCACATCAGTAAAAAGGACCTTTCAGCTATTAAGCGTAATATCATTATCAACATCCTAGCTCATATCATCACCAACATGCAAGAAAAGTGAACCTCAGCTATAAAAGATATATTGGCATCATCATCATAATTGAACAGGTGTTGTACTGTAGATGTTTATTGCAGAAGAAGACATATTCCATCTACAGTCTTCCTCAACAGATATGAATTTCTGACGAAGATAATACTAGAGAAATGAAGCATATTTGAAGCTTTCTCAGTATTTTAGTCTTGATCCAATGATGCATCTTTGGTTAGACAAGGCTGGTACAAGGTGTTATATTCTTCACTTTCAGCTTTATACAAGTGAAAGGAGTTTGTGCTTCAGGATTGTATCAACTTACAATGTATATTCAACTTCAATAATCCTCAGAAGTGTTCTCTCAACAACTCTTGTACACCAACTTGGAGCAATAGGCTACAAATTCAAAAGAAGAAGGGCCTAAACACAACTAAGAGAGAGGAAATGCAAAGATAGATTATACACTGAGAGATGTTCAACCCTTTGCCATTGATGTCAAAGGGGGAGGAAAAGAAAGCAAAAGAAGCTAGGCAGAGGAAGAATTGGAGGAAGCATTGGATTATTGGTGGATGTGTTGCCATCAATGCCAAAGGGGGTGACTGTTGGAAATGTTGTCATTGATGGAAGAGGAGATGGCAAAGGAGGAGCACCTGAAACAGCAACAAGGAAAAGAGAAAAGCAAGGTAAGAAAGCATAAAAGGAGCATAAAGGAGAAGACAGGCAAAGAGGTAGCAAAGAGGCAACAGAGAAAGCATCAGACAAGGAAAAGTGGCATCCTAGGCAGCAGATGAAACAAAAGGATTTGTTTCAGTATTATATGGATAGTATTCTATGTGAAAGAGGTGTGGTGCAATTATCTGTGCATTTGTTTCTTGATTTTGAGATCAAGATTGAAAATTAAATTGTGTAAAAGGATTCTATGTGAATATTCTTTGATCTCAATAAGCTTTGCCTTGTATAAAGTAAAGTTTGTGCAATTAGTGGTGAGAATGATGCATAGTGATTGTTATAATGCTCTGCGTAAACTATGAAAGTCATATTTGTGGTGAATGCATATTTTAGTGGAAGTATTGGTTAAAGGTGGCTCGAAATCTTCAAGGAAGATCCAGCAACAAGTGAATAGATAGGTATATAAAGGCGAAGCAAATGGTTAAGTAAAGGCGCTGCTGGAAGAGTAATCCGACTAGTTCTGCAGATGAGGATTAACCTTGGTTAACAAAACGTGAGCTAAGTTGAACCAGGTATGAAATTTTAATGTGGTAGGGGTTGAAAAATGAAGAAATGTTGTGGTGAAAGGCAAGACTGAGCTATTTAATAAAATGAAGTTGGAGGCGGAAGTTACAAAGGAATATGATGAATTTTCGAGCGGTTCACTGTGTAGGAGGAACATCGTGTTAATATTTGGTTGAATAAAAGTTAACATATGAAAAGGCGAAATTGAAATAAAATGGAAAGAAGCGGAACCTTGAGGTGGACGGAACCCGAAGTGAAACAGTGAACAATGAAAGTGGGTTTTATAACCCACTAATGGTATTCGCAAAGTTTTTATTCGGTAAGCTGTATTCGAAATAATAACGTAATATCACAAACTAATTGACACGTGGCCTTAGGTGGTTTACAAAAACCACTTTTATCGCATTTTTTTGGAACATTAAGTTCGTCTCAATAAAAAATGCGATATTCGTTAATGATCGTCGGATCATAGAATTTGATATGATAAGACTGCAACCTTTGGATGCGAAGGGTAGTTTAACTACTAGGGCCCAGTTAATCGCGCGATTGTGGAGAATTAACCTTTGTGCAATTAATTTGCACGATATTGTGCATCATCCGTTGGATGAGCGTTAATTTGTGTCTGGGAGCACGAGGAACTATCCATCGTCGGATGCAAGTGGTAGTTAAGTTGTTGTGGGACCAGTTTATATATCAGCGTTTGGTTGACAAACGAGGTATGTATTTTAAGTTACCGTGGGCCCAGGTGCACTGTTAATGTGATGCGGTGGTTGTCTGATAGCCGAATGGTAGTATTTTGCATGGCTTAGTTTATGTTGTGAGTGGAAGTGTTAAATGAGTTGTGGGGCCCGAAGATTTCACATATATTAACGCTTGGGTTTAAATCCAAAGGCGTGGGTTTGTTATAATATTCTAACATTGGGTTGGATCATAATACATGTTGATATATATTATGGTTGAATAAATAATAAGCTGGGTTCATCATTATATTGCGTTGTGATAAAATCGAACCTGCAGGAAAGGAATTGCATGTTGGGCACACATTAAACTTAAAACTTGGGTCTTCGAATATTAGAGTCATATTAAGGGTTCGAGATCTTGTTAAGTGCGAATTATAAAGGTTGTGTGTCTCTATTAAGTTGAATTTCTAATCCAGTATTGAATTAGAGTAAAATCGAATATTATTCGATTTTAATATAGTGGGTTTGAACATATAATATATTGGGTTATGAAGCAGAGTATTGAAGTCCGCATATGAATTCATGAAGTGGGTTTATACCATGGTTTAAACAGATTATTATAACCATTGGATGTGAGTTATTAAAGCCTAAGTTACAATACAATCTTGAAAGTTAATTTATCCAAAGATGTTATGGTAAGACACTTAAAAAGTGTTTTATGTGGAAATGAATTAAGAGAAAAGACTTATATTTGATATATTATAGTTGCCGGAATATAATAATGAAAGGGGTTATAATGTTCAGCTGCGGATAAATTGAAAGAGAAGAACCTCAGGAAAAGTGCTTCAGTTAATAAAAAGAAGTTTCCGTGATAAAGGAATCAAAATGTGGGCTTGACAGGTGTACATAGATAGAAAGCAGGAGAGTATGCAGAAACTGAAAAAGTCACAGGGCATATTACAGGCATGAAAATGCAGGAGAATATGCAGAACATTTACACTACAGTAGCAGAAAAGACAAACTCACAGAGAGCCAAAAATTGAATGGATTGAATTGAAATTGATGTATGTAACTTAAAATGTGAATGTAAATGTTTAATTGATTTTATATTGTTTGTGATGCATTGGCAAGTCTCCGGTAGGAAAACAAAACTCCACTGTAAAACTGAAATGTATACATATTGTTATATTCCTTTGAATGAGCTAGATAAAGAAATGAGAAGGAAAAAGTCAAAGAGTCATGGCTATTCACTTTGAATTCCCTGTGGAATACAAATAGTCATGTGATGAACTCTATAAATGATATCACATTGATATGCATAGAGAGGTTAGAGAATGCAGAAATGAAGCAATGAGGTAGAGAAGAAGGAGGAGCTGATAGAGAATATGAGAAAATGCAGAGATGATGCGGGGTAGATATGAAGGCTGGTACACAGCAGTGAAGATGGTACAGAAGAGAGCTGATATCCAGGTAAATTAGCAAGCCTTTTTTTTGAAAGAGTGAGGAAGTTGGGGCTTCCCTATCAAGTTGTAGCTTGATAGATGTCAGTTGTAGCTGACTAAGGTAGGAGCCTCCTGTAGGTTGTAGCCTACAGAAAATAGAGGAAGTTGGTGCTTCCATATCAAGTTGTAGCTTGATAGAAGTCAGTTGTAGCTAGCTGAGGTTGGAGCCTCGTTTAGGTTGGTGCCTTCAGAAAATTGATGGGATTTGGAGCTTCCTTGCAAGTTGTAGCTTGCAAAATTGAGGTAGGAGCCTCCTGTGGGTTGCAGCCTACAAAAAATTAGCGGTGAGAGGGATTTGCAGCTTGCCTTTGCATCACAACAATAATAAGATGTGGTTTTATCCCTTTATGGGTTTCCACTTATATCTGGTGTCTCTGTGCATGATGTTTATGTGTTGATATGGTTTATCTAATCTGATTAATACTTGCTGCTCTCATATTAAGTCTGTTGTTACGTTTTCTTAATAATTGCTAGTCACATTCTAATATTACTCACATATTAAGTTGAACATGAAATGAAGGTGTAAATAAGTTTTAATGGAAAAGTTTTAAAAGTCCATGAATGTGTTAAATTGATTCACCCCCCCCTCTCAGTTTAACTAAGGGTTCAACAGACGATGAGGGTGGTTCTGTCTAAGCATATCACGCCTGAACAGGTTGGTTTTTTAAAGAAAAAAAGTATTCATGACATTGTGGCTATTACTCAATAAATTGTGCATACAATCCAGACGAAGAAGATGAATGTTGTTGTCATGAAGATTGATTTAAATAAGGCATATGACAGGGTCAATTAGGGTTTCTTGAGATTAGTTTTGTACAAAATTGTACTTGACAGAGAGGTGGTAGCATGGATTATGGGCTGCATAACTCATACCTCAATGGTTGTCATCATCAATGGCACAGCTTCGATTTTTTTCCACCCAGGAAGAGGGCTCAGACAAGGTTGTGTCCTTTCTCCCCTCCTTTTCATCTTGATCATGGATGCCTTAAGCATCAAGTTAAAAAATGCTAAAGGATTGGGTAGTTTTAGTGGTATTGGAGTTTGTTTACGAAAGGAAGTTTCACATAGCCTGTTTGTTGATGATGTTCTCATCTTTGGCACTATGAAGAGGAGAATATGGGAGGAACTCAACAGAATTCTAAGCTATTTTTTTCAAGCCACGAGGATGATGATCGACAAAGGGAAATCATGCATATATTACGCTGAGGGTGATGACGAGGACTATAAAGACTTGGGGGTATTTTTTAACTTCAGCCATTACTTTGGTTTCAGGATGAAGCCCAGGAATTACACGGTGGAATACTGGAAATGGTTAATTTTCAAATACCAGAAGAAGATAAATAGCGTGTACTCAAAATGATTATCAAATGGGGAAAGACTGATTTTGGCACAAGTGGTTTTACAACAATATAATGTCTATTGGGCACACCTATACTTATTACCAAACACAACTATGACAAAGATTAAAAAAGTGATGGCAATATTAATTTGGAATGGGGGGAATTACTGCAAAACCATTCACTTGGCCTGCATGGATTGCATTACTAAGCCAAAAGAAAAAGGTGGATGGGGTATACTGGACCTGGAAATCTTTGGCAAGTCTCTCATCTTTAAATCAATTTGGAGATGCTTAAACACAAATGGCATATGGAGTGAGATCATTAGACATAAATATCTTGGACATAAGGATATAGAGGAAATTTTGATTTAGGGATGGGAGGATATTAAAAAAATATCAAATATTTGGAAAGGTTTTAGCAAGAGTTGGCCTCTGTTTACAAAGAACCTGAAGTGGAATTTTGGGAATGGAAATAAAATTCCAATTGGAAGCCAGAATTTACTTGGTCTGTGTCGGACCTCTAACGTTAGCAGCAAGACTGTAGCATACATTAATCAAAAAGGTTTATTTTACATGAGTAAAATAATTAAAGCATGGGAGAAGGATGTCCCAAGATGGAAGACAAAAAAGAATATGGGACTAGATGGGAGCAGGAAGGAGGAATGGAAAATTTACATTAAATCTATAAGAAGCCTGTGTTTGAGGAGGGGTGAAGAGGGAGACATAATAACTTGAGAAGGAATATCTTCAGAGGAACAGATCAATACAAAGGAGACCTATACAGAGCTATTTAATAAAAAACTGGAGAACGAACTAGACAACTAGTTTAAGATCATGTTGAAGGTAAACGTGCAGGTAAAGATGGTTATCTTTATATGGTTAGTATGGAAAGACAAAAACTTAAAATGGAGAAATTTACAAAGGAAAGGATGGCATGGCCCAGGGATGTGCACTTTATGTGGGGAGGAGTCTGAAGATAATCTTCATCTATTTTACAATTGCTCTTTTGCAAGGGAAACCCTCAACACTTTATGAAAATATTTTAAGCTATAGACCCCTCAGTACAAAACAATTGTTGATTGCATTAGATGGTGGTTTGGGAGAGGAAAAATCTTTAGGATCATTTCGTTTTTATTTCACTAGCACATTTGGTGTGGAAGGAACAGGAAGATCTTCGAAGGGCAGTTGTGCACTCCACAAAAAATATGCTTACAAATCTATAGCTCACTGGAAAAGATGAAATTAAAGTAGAAACCTCCTTGTGATTTATCGAACAGGTTGCACCCTTTTGAGATACACTACCCTGAAGGCTTCTTCGATGGAGCATCACAAAATCAAAGCTGTGGTTGTGGTGCTTGGCTCATGATTTTCCCGGATTACCATTATAAAATATATTGGAACGGAGAGCGGGGAACTAACACAAGGGTGGAACTGTTAGCACTGTGGGGATTGTTATAGTTTTCTAGTCAATTATATCTAGAAAAGCTATGGGTATTTGGATATTCAAAAGTCATCATAGATCACATGAATATGTTGGGAAAAATACTGAGAGGGGGGGGTGAATCAGTATTTAGAGCTAACTGAAAACTTTTTACTTTTTCTTTCTCTTAAAACCATACGCTACTTTACTGAACCCAACTCGCATATACACGTGGATATCCTTAAGAAAACTTGTGTATGTCTAGAGATCTTATTATGCATTTAATTATTTACTTAGATCATTGCATCATTCATTCATCAGATGTTTAGTAAGCAATAAGCATGTGCGGTAATAACGAGAATAAACCATCACACATAAGCAACACACATGAACACCGAGTATTTAAGGTGGAAAACCAGTGGGAAAACCACCATTGATGTAAGTCTCTGTCTTCAATATTTATTATAAAGAAAACTTATTACAATTTTGTGCGGCGTGAACTCATACCGGCATGCGGCACCCACCTACGAAGGCGCAACCTTCTCTCGTTCTCTAGATCTTGGAAGGGAGCTCCAACCCCTTTGATCTCGTTTACCAGCCTCTCCTGGAAGGGAGCTACTACCCCCTGCTCTCATTTACCAGCTACCACTGGAAGGGAGCTACAACCCCCTCATCGAAGGCTTCAACCCTCAGCACCACTACAGACCACATTTCATCAATTTTCATACTGGATCCAACAACTTCCACACAACATACCTTGTAGGCCAATTTTCATCATATTTTCAGACTGGACCCACTCTACAAATTCAAGCTCAACATACATCAAAATGAAACTTATAACCCCATCAATTCACTCATTGAATCATCAACAACTTGATCTTTAATCAACATAATCAGTAGCATAATCAACATTCAAAAAACCCAGATCTGTATGAATACATCATTGACAGATAGCAGTAAAATAGAAAAACAGATCAGACATTTCATTCCACACACTTCAGCAAAACCCTAGATTCCATACGCGCTTTCACGAGAGAAAAACCTTGAAAGGAGTCCCTGGTTTGTCCAGACGACCTTTGATTTCGAGATTTCATACGCGCTTTTACTGAAACGAACCTGCCTATATACGCACTTTCGCTGAGATGAACATGCGTATAGATCTGAAATTTTTCAGAACTATGCAGCTCTTCAGAACAGATAACTTAGATCTCACCCTTTACTTTAGCAAAGATTCGTCAGATCATAGATCTAAACATTCCATAAACAGATCTAGAAAATACATAGTCATTTCAGATCTAGAGATCCCTCTTCATCATTTTCTTCATAGGTGCATTATTAATTCAAATCAATCAATAAACTGTTACCCATTCATGCAGATATACTTCAGAGTGAAGTATTCATTAAAACCCAGACCTATGCATGCCCTTGCACTATGATATTCTTCTCCTTATATAGATTTAGCCTTTGTCAATACCATGAGTCAAAACCACTCAACCGCTGATGGTATTCCTAAATGGGATCAAATAGATAATCCAGCGCTCAATACAGTGGGTGAATACCATGGTAATGCCCCTAGGTATCATAGTTTTTAGAGCGCAAAAGGCATACGCGAGTTGGAGCGTTTGTATCCGCGTGTATATGTGATTTCTCTTCAAAATAGCTGCGTATATACTAGTCGAACCTACACTTAAATTGTGGTTACCTTTCACACTGGCTGGAGTGAATTTATGTACTGAAACGGACTTTCACTACAATCTCATTTTTCCATGTATACAGAGAAAAGAATAATGAAGCGGATCGATTATCCAAAAAAGGATTGAATGGCATTTTTGGCAAAATGCATTATGATTTATAGAACTCATTTGGACCTGGAGCATAAAGTAAGGTAAATTTCATATGAGGCTAAATTTTGTTAGTTCTATTTTGAAATAGGAAAGAAATGGGAACATACTGCAACATAAATAGATGACCAAATGTAAAGACCTCGAGAGGTCATGTAAAGATGTAAACTTTTTGATATTTTCATATTCTTCATAGAGGAAGAACCTCTTTTTGATTATTTGAATGATAATGTATTGGAACCACTGTGTGTACTTGGAACAATCAAAAGCTTATGCCCTAGTACTATATATAAACCAGAAGTATTTTTCATGTTGAAAAAAAAAATTATATATATATATATATTATAATTAATTCTAAACTTTACATTTTAAAATTCCACACCTATCATTTAAAATTCTAAAGTTCATTTCAAGGTTTGGTTATGCGTATGATTCAAACTATATGTGGCATATTGTATTAAGCTTTGGGTTTAGTTTTAATATGGAGCACACATGCTATTTAATTTATCCAAAGTTTATAACAAAGGTTTTTGGAGCTTATTAAACCTAAGTTATAACGTTATATTTCAATGGAGGCATACGTTGGATGGAAAAAGTTACAATGGACAAACATATATGGTGGCATTATAATCTTGGTCAAATGTTTATACAACACATGCATATTAAATGGAGGCGTATTAAATTTCATATTATTAAAGTTTGGGGAGCACGATTATTAAAAAATTTATACGGTTTAAAAACATGTGTTAAGGGGTGGAGGTAAAGATTCGACCCCATGACCTCCCCCCTACCACCCAAAGCCTTCACCAATGGGCCACAGCCCCATTCTTTTAAAATTTATGTGTAGACCTTATATTTTAGGTGATACGTATTTCAGGGTGGTAGAACGGAGAGGGGCCAACCCTCCTCCACATGAGACCGTTTCATATGACCTCATGCAAGCGCCTTTCACTAATTGTGGCTTAGTGCGCACTTAGCCACAATTAATCTTTAGTTATCCATTAATTAATCATGAGATTAATTTGGCAGATTTTTAACATATTCCCCAAATTTAGCACCACTTCCAGATTTGGTGGATCTAACTGGTAGTTTTCGAGAATTAGAGGCAAAATCTAGGGAAAATTTTAATGAGGCCTATCTTGGTCAAATTTCGAGCAATGTTTTCTCAAGGATAGTCATTATTAGTAGATTATCATGCTTTGAATCCATTGGAACACCTTGCAGTGGCAATGGACCTCATCTATAGGTGTTTTTGGCCACTTGGAGAATTTTGAAACACAGGGCCACCAAGAGGGAAGGCCATGCCCATATCAAATGAAGGTCGTTTTCAGTAAATGAATAATCAATTTTTGATGTATTTAATGCTTTGAACACAATGGTACATTTGCAAAGGCGTTGGAGCACATATGAAGGTGATTTTTTCACTTGGGAGATTAAACAAGCCCATGGCCACTTGGGTTGAAGGTCAAGCCTAGAGGAGCTAGTAACCAAATTCAGATATTGGATAGTCATTTTTCGGGTATTTGAGTGTTCTGAATCCAATGGAACTACCAGAAAAACCATTCGAGCAATACTGGTGCTTTTTATCAGACATTTTACTCATAATCCCAAGAGGGCCTAGTTAGTTAAAGTAGGTCCACGGAGATGTATCCCAGGAGGGTGAACTCCATTATCATCCATTGTGTTATGTGATTGGTGTGAGTTATTTATGAGTTTCATTTTCTATTTATGAGTTTTTAAAAGTTAATTAACTCATAATTTAATCATAAAAAACACATGAAACTTGACACTTTAACCCCTTCACAAATGGTTAAATGAGACGATACTTAAATGTTTTTAATACTGATAAGGGAGCTTGCATATAAATAAAAAATTTTCCCATATTCAGATCAATAAAATTTTCGCACATGGGTGTTGAAATAGATCTTAGTAAAGGGATATTTGACCAAATACTTATCAATTAGCATAACAAAGTTTATTTGCAACTAGTGGATTACGAAAAAATGACTTTTCATTGCAGGATCTATCAACAACTAACTCATCTCCAAAATTCCCTCCATTCTTCCCAAGGGATTCCCCCTGGAGGCTAAGTAAAAGAATCTAGGATGGAAAGACCCAAGATATCCAAAAGGATCTAAAAATTATTTATTTTGCAAGCAAGGAAACATGCAGCAACAAAAATATTCTACAACCAAATCAAGTCCTTCAACCTTAGCTCAACCACACACAACATTATGTCATCCCCCAGATGTTGGGTTCCAACCCTTGAATGGATATTAAATATATATACCCATGATCGTGGCTTCATCAACAATTGACACAAAAAATTTAATGAATCAGATCACTATGATAGCAATAAGGAAGTAGCCAATACTACAGACCCTTCGGAAATGGAATTCCTCAAGGAAATATGGTCATTGTCTCCCCTTCATTTTTTCCTGACAACTCCTCGGAATGGATCTATGTTCGTAAAAAAAAAATGGAGAAAGTACATTTGGAAAACCCCTTGATCATTCTTGGCCTCAAAGACTAGGACCATAGTAAATTTATTAGCATTGTCAATCTTAGGTTATCTTATCTTTTGATTTTTCTTTTGGATTTGGCTCGACTCCCCCAAGGACTAACAATTCCAAATTTCTCATTTTTCATGTAATATTAGGGTATCATTAATGAAATTTTGAGATCTAAAATGGGTCTCCTAAAAAATATTATGAAATAAGTGAAAATAATAAAATAAGGTTAGATTACATCATCAAATTTTAGAGGGAAAAAAAAACTACATTTTTAACTCGTATTTTCAACTTATCTCCCTATGGTTTTACTCAAATTTCGAGCAGGAGCACTTGTTGGATGCAAAATTTAATTCCTCATCTAAATAGTACATTTGTTACATAATTTCTATGGACCATGCTACACGAAAATAGAGAAATACATGAAAAAATGTGATTGCAATAATGTTTTTCATGTAGCAGGATCCATCAGAAGTATGAAACATGGATACTCCTTGGATGTGGAATTAAAATTTTCATTCAACAAGTGCTCCTGCTCAGAATTTGAGTAAAATCGTAGGGAGATAGTTGAAAATACGAGTTGGAAAAATAGTTTTTTTATTTTTTTATTTTTCTATCTTTTTACCTTTTTACTCCAAAAAAGGTGAATCATCCCCCATGGTTGGCATCATCATCTTGAATCCTATTGGTTCTTATAAATTTAATTTTTGTTGTACAATTTTGTTTTGAGGCCCATTTTAGAACTTAAATTTCTCTAATCCTTGTCTTTTGATTTTGGATTTTGATTGGAATTCCCCTAGGGCCGACCAATACAACATTCTTAATTTTCATAGAGTTTGTTTATTAGAAGGTACTATAATTTATAATTCACAAAAAAAAAAAAATAGGAATTTCATAAAATTTTAACTAATACATTATACAATGTCATTTTAGACATTTTAATAGAGTAATGAAATACATTCTTGAATGCATTCTTAAAAGTTGTGAAATCATCAATCATAAGCCACAAAGGTGTTTAGGAATTATTTCAGAGAGTCTCCATCTTTCATCCTCATGTAATATAGTTTTTTTCATAGGAACAATTTTTTCACCAAGGACTTAAGCTGATACAAAGCCCTATCTTGTTCCACAAATCCTTTCTTATAGCTTCCAGTAAAACGTTCAGTAATACTAAATCTTAGAATCACAATTGTATTGTGCTCTTTCCTTTCGATCCAACTTGGTCCAATCTTCTGTTGACATCCCTCTCGGTGTAGAAACCATATCCACAATGGTCCATTGATCTTTTTCCACCTTAAAATCTTCCTTTTTGAGATTCCATAAGTCAAAAGGCCACCCATTGAATTTCTAGATCTCTATCTTTGAATTTCTCGTCATTTCCTTTCACCAAAATAATTTCTTCCATGGATATCCCACTATAGCAAGGTCTTCCATAGGCTCAAGCCAAAAAACTTAGCCACAAAGGTGTCCCTTGAAGCCAAATTTTCTATAATACCAAATGTAGGTTTTAACCGTATAGATTTAATTGTTGCAAAAAAATTCTTAATCAAATAGAAAAGATGTAATGCCAAACACACATATTAACACAAACATTTTATCTTGGAAACCCAAAAAGGGAAAACCAACAATATTTTCAATATATTATTTTGTAAAATATTAAAATAAAATATATATCGTGTGGCATCAATAAACCACCAATCCATTTACCATGGATTAAAATACAACCATTGTTTCTTAATCGAAAATACAAAAATATGGGAAAAACCACCATGTGCCACAAAATTGTTGAAGGAAAAATCCATGTGTCAATAATTATCAAAAAAGGATGTAAAGAACCACCCAAAATTATTTTATGGGGTGTTTCCCCTAATCCCCCGTGGAGAGGGGCTTTGGACCTCCTATAAACTTCCTAAATAGGTGGAACTTCTACCCACCCCATTTTTCCCAGCTCTACGTACAATGCATGAGAATAGTCATGCAAATAATATAACACATACCCAACATTGGTAAGGGATGGTATAGACCTCACTTCCTACTATTGGGCTTCTCTGTTCCCCATATATATATTCGAATATATTTTGTTATGTATTCTTGCATTATGGACCAATACACATACCTTTGTAAGTTGGAAATTGTCTTCCCAACACCAAAATGCCTTACAACCTTGGGGGTGTCAGTCTCTCTAATAAGCTACAATTACTCACCTTTAGGAACAAAAATCTTGTCCAAATTATAGAGCAATCCTTTATGTAGATGATATTCAACTTTTCTATCACCATATTGTACATGAATTTATCCCTAGAGTTGCTAAAAAAATTCCTTGAAATCCTCATCTACTACATATGCCTCTTTGTATGCATCATGGGTGAAAGGCTTTATGTTCATTTGATTTCCTAAAGTTGTATTTTGTGATGTGAAGGGCCTTAAAAGCATGTCTTCCAAACTATTAGTGCTACCCTTCTTCAACTTATTCTGATTGTAGATTTATGGAATATTCTGGTGTTTTGGTGGAGTTTTGAATTTATTCCGATTGTAGATTTATGGAATATTCTGGTGTTTCATGGACAGCTATGGGGATATATATATCAAGCATATAGATATTTGGTATCATCATTTACAGGACTGTGTAGAGGTGGATAATGTTGCTACAATACATTCTGAGAGAGGAACAAGATGCTAACATTTTGATAAAGGCATTGTTAAGAGGGAAGTTCCAGTTCCACGGGTATAGGATAGGGTGGTTGATAATTCATTTATTGCTGAAAGGGAGTGTTAAAAAATGCAACAAGAAATTCTCAATTTGATTTACCTTGATTAAGTTGAGAAAATTTGAATTTCCACATCAACAAACAAATTGGATGTAATTAATTGAGGTGACATGGCTCTTGTCACTCAGTTAACTTAGTAAATTTGAGTTAGAGGAGTTAGCGTTCAATTAAACATGTGTGATTTCTAATTTGTAGAAATCAAGGTCAGTTATTTCAAGTTGTTTTCAGTTAAACTAGTTCTAACAGTTGGAAGAACTAGTGGAAGGTCAGTTGTGCAATGGGACTTCAGTCAAACTCAATGATCATCTAGTTAACTGATCAATCAACCCAAAATAGCTAGTGCATGCAGAGAATTCGAGTTCCCCAGCTATGGTGGAGATTCCAAGGAAGTGCAACATTAGTTGTAGACTAGTCTTGAGTGTACAATTGTTGCATGCACTCAGATGATCAAATTTGGATATCAGAGTTGAGGGAATAAGCTGCAATACTTTGAAATTTGGAATCCATCCCATAAGAAGCTCTCTTGACATCTTATCATAATCTAGGGAGTTGAAGGACTAGTCCTTCAAGAAGGGTGAGAATGTTTCCATGAATTTGAAACCCAAGCACATAGTTTTTTGAATCATGATCATATAAATAGCAAATAATTTGGAAATACTATTGAGAGCTAAAAAATTTGGGGCACCCCAAACTTCAAGTGCATTAAATGATAAACAAACCATGGTGTAACCATGATTTGGGATTTCCATGCTCCAAGGATCCAAATGATGGTAGCTTAATTTCCGTTGAATATTGCAACAAGAAACAGTGAAGGAGGCATCCTGAAACATCTTTCCTGATCCTAGTTGGAAAGTGATCACCTAAACTAGGTGGGGGCCACAAAAGTGATTTTTGTCGCAAAGTCTATTTTTAGACTATGTCTATTTTTAAACATATGGATCATGGTATATGAGTTGCAGGATGCTATTTATGGATGATTGGTCAAGTTGGTAAAAATAGATGGACCTCTATTTTTAGACATTGGGCGGAATCTATTTTTAGACTGCCGAGCTAAAAATAGAACAGTCAAATATTATTAACCCTTAATAATATTTAGACTATAAACATTATCTTATCCTCTCGGGAGCACCGCCATGCTTGGATGTGGTACATGCAACTGACAGAAGGAAATATGCTTTTATTAGGGGTTATGGGTTATTGAGCTATTGCATGGTTGACTTCAATTAGAACTCATGTGGCGTAGTTTGGTGGAGTTGATGAGACAAGCAGAGTTAAATGTTTAACTTTATTGAACTAGTTGTATTTAGTCTAATCAAAAATACACTAGTGATGAGTGGTGTGAATTAATTATTAATTAATTCACTAATTATTAACTCATAAATCAACTAAAGAACACATCGCTAACCGGCAATGCATGGAGTCGTCTGGGTGGAGACCAAGTGTTAGAGGTGGGTGAAAGGGTGAGTCTAATATCAGCTGTGACTATGGCTGTGTGATTGCACACACATTGATTGAGATTGCCAATGAGGATTACAAAGACAAACCAAGGGGATTAGAACTTGATTCATTCATTCTCATCTTGGATTGTGCAGTAGAGGCAGGCAAACAGTGGAGGAGATTTGAACCTGTGACTTGTTCAGATCTGAGCTAGTTTGTGTGTAACAATTGGAGATAGTGCTGAGAGCTTGTGAGGATTTTGTACTATGTATTGTTACATGTTCTCTATCATTATAATATACAGATAGTTGGGGGTTTTCAGCTGTATTCTTTCCCCATTACATACCGTGTTATATGTGTGCTTGATTATGTTTTAATGTGCGCATGCGACTGCTTCTATTTCCGCATATTGATGATCAATTGTGGAAGAGGTTATGTATTATGCATGAAGCTTAAATAGTGTGTAATCAGGATAATCTCGGTGAATAATTTAGCTATTATTCAAATTTCTACATGGCATCGTGAGTGAAATTGATCATCTGCATCTATTACAGTTGATTACAATCTATTTCTAAGAGACAAAGAAATCAGGAAGGACAGTAGCCTTCCGGATCCATCCTTTCTCCGAAAGGTGATATATCCAAGAAATGCCCCTACACACTCAGGTAGAAATACTTTGTTCTCACATTAGATCAAAAGTGGTTGAGTTTTGAGCCGGTGGAATTCGAATTTCCCGCAGTGTTTTCTTGTCGAAGTCAAAATGTCTTTCAACAAATATGATCGAGTATGCCCTCAGGGCAGCCGAATTATGTTGCATGTATAGACAAGATGGAGGCTAGATTAGATGACAATGGGCTGAAGGAGTTCATAGATGCTGAAGTCCCAAAGCCTACTGATGCTGCTCAAGTTGAGGCTTGGCAAAAGAAGACAGCAAGGTGTCGAAGGATTCTGTTGGAGGGCGTGAAGGATCACATAATATCCAGCTTGCATGGAAAATTTTCTCCATACTTGATGTGGAAAGCCTTGACAGATTTATTCCAAAGCAAGAGCGACCAGAGGAAGTTGGCGCTCAAGGATAAACTCAAGAAAATAAAGATGGAGAAGAATGACACTATTCCGGTATACTTGACAAAGTTTGTCCACTGCAGGGATGAGCTTGGGAGTGTAGGAGTTAGTGTGGATGAAGAAGACTTGGTGAGCTTGGCTCTCCTTGGGCTTCCGAAAAGTTGGCATAGCTACGAGGACTCTGTCAATGGTCGAGAGAAACTGCTAGGATGGGAGCGACTTTGGTCGGATCTTGTGCAAGAGGAGATAAGGCGGAGTACCAGGGATGGATCTTCATCAAAGACATCTGATGAAGAGGATTGCGCTTTGGCTACCAAAGCAAGGAAGGGGAAGGGCAAGAAGAATTCTTCTCAATCCGGTGCGGATGGCAAAGAGCGTGACATGTCCAAAGTGAAGTGTTTTCACTATCACGAGCATGGACATTACGCCACGAATTGTCCACAGAAGAAGAAGAACAAGCAGGCTGCTGGAGCTGCAGCTGGTGAGGCTCTTGCCTCGCAATTTGAGCTGGACTTCTCATTGATCACATGCATGGTGTCTAGTGCATTGGGATCGGGGTGGTATTTTGATAGTGGTGCTTCCTTTCACATGACGGGAGATGTGAATCTTTTCAATGACTTGGTGGAGAAAGATCTCCAGTTGCATGTTGAGTTGGGCAAAAATGGACGATACAATGCGACCGGCATTGGTACCATAACCTTTCAGAGGGAGTCAGGTAAACTCATTCTTTTACAAGATGTAGTGCATGTTCCAAGTTTAAAGAAGAATTTGATCTCAGTCGCAATGTTAGAGGATAAAGGGTATGAAGTTGTCTTCAGTGAAGGAAAAGTTTTCCTTCGGCACAAGGCAATAGGACAAGTCAAGAAGGTTGGGATTCGAGCAAAGAATCTCTACAGACTTGAAGTAGATGGGATGTCTACGGAGCTTCCTACTGCTGGGAAGTGCAAGAAAGACATGCAATTTATGCTTGAGAGGGAGCAAGTTTTGCATGCAGGTAATAGTGAACCTCGGGATGTGGAGCAGCCACAAGATGAAGATCATGGAGTGGAAGAAACCACTCATGCAGAGAAATTTCGTGCCAGATGGGCAGAGGGAGTGCATGCAGCTATACCACCAGGTGAGAGGTGGGGCGACATGCATGAATAATCCCAAGAGGAGATTTTTGGACAGGATTCATGAGATGGTGTGGATCTCATGGATTGAACTCCGGGCGAGGTGCCCACAACACGCCAGCAGCATGATCGGCCGGGATTGATGCGCATGCACTCAGTGATAGCAGCCGGACAATGGAGCCAGCAGACGTAGGCCGACAAAGAAGTGCAAGAGTGCATGGGTGCAAGAGTTCAACAACGCAGTGGTTCCTGATGACATGTGCAGTTGGTACCAGCAGAAGTCGAAGACTTTGATGATAGATGCATCAGATTGATTGAGTTGTTTGGAGCCTATTCAATTTCAAAGGAGTTACAGAGCAGATGCATGGAGTTGCATGGCGCTTGTGAAGGTTGCAGGGCGAATGCATAGAGTTGCATGTCGCATGCAAAGACATTCCTTTCTTATTGAGAGGAAGTGTTGAAGATTGCAACAAGAAACAGTGAAGCAGGCATCCTGAAACGTCTTTCCTGATCCTAGTTGGAAAGTGATCACCTAAACTAGGTGGGGGCCACACAAGTGATTTTTGTCGCAAAGTCTATTTTTAGATTATGTCTATTTTTAGACATATGGATCATGGTCTATGAGTTGCAGGATGCTATTTATGGATGATTGGTCAAGTTGGTAAAAATAGATAGACCTCTATTTTTAGACATTGGGTGGAATCTATTTTTAGACTGCCGAGCTAAAAATAGAACAGTCAAATATTATTAACCCTTAATAATATTTAGACTATAAACATTATCTTATCCTCTTTGAGCACTTCAGTTTGATGCTTTGATGTGGCACATGCAGCTAACAGAAGGAAATAGGCTTTTCCTAGGGGTTAGTTGAGCTATTGCATGGTTGACTTCAATTAGAACTCATGTGGCAGAGTTTGGTGGAGTTGATGAGACAGTTGGTGGAGTTGTGTTTTGTTTAACTTAGTTGAACTAGTTGTATTTAGTCTAACTAAAAAATACACTAGTGATGAGTGGTGTGAATTAATTATTAATTAATTCACTAATTATTAACTCATAAATCAACTAAATAATACATCAGTTAACTGCAATGCATGGACAGTTCAGTGGAGACCAGTGTTAGAGGTGGGTGAAAGGGTGAGTCTACTATCAGTTGTGACTATGGCTATGCATGAGATTTGCACACACATTGATTGAGATTGCCAATGAGGATTGCACAGTACAAGCCAAGGGGATTCAAACTTGGATTCATTCATTCTCATCTTGGATTGCGCAGTAGAGGCAGGCAAATAGTGGAGGAGATTTGAACCTGTGACTTGTTCAGATCTGAGCTAGTTTGTGTGTAACTGTAGGAGATAGTACTGAGTACTTGTGAGGAGTATTGTACTATGTATTGTTACATGTTCTCTATCATTATAATATACAGATAGTTGGGGGTTTTCAGCTGTAAGCTTTCCCCATTACATATTATGTTATATGTGTGCTTGATTATGTTTTAATGTGCGCATGTGACTGCTTCTATTTCCGCAAATTGATGATCAATTGTAGAAGAGGTTATGTATCATGCATGAAGCTTAAATAGTGTGTAATCATGATAATGTCAGTGAATAATTCAGCCATTATTCAAATTTCTACAATTTCCACATTGATTATATTTATTTTTTTGAATTAGAGCAGGGAGATGTGGGTCTTACATCCTACTTGAGACCCCTAGGTATTTTCTACAACTAAATCTCTTGGAATTACCCCTTCCTCTTTTGGTTTATGGAAAGAAGAAAGGTGATACTTAAACTTTAGATAGGGTATTACCATGCTACCTTTTCAGGAGATAGGTAAGGAGATTGAAGGAGGGAAACAACTACCACCTTTGTCCAAATCCTTTATCCTTTACATCACCTTGGATTGAGTAGTATGGGTCAATGCCTAGAAATTCACTCCCAAGGGGGAAACTTATTTTGAAGGGGGAATATGGAGATTGGGGGAAGAGAGGAATTGAACATGTTGTGCAACCAGCTCCAAAAATAGAAGAAAAGAGATATCAATGCCTTAGAAATAAGCCACTTCGAGGGGGAAACCTCTAATACATTACATGAATGAACAATTATTGGATGATACAAATTACAAAACCTCCTTTCTATATATAGGAGTCCATGGGGCCATAATGTAATCCTAGTGGGGCTACAATGTAACCCTAGCTGACCTAACGATAATAATTTAAGGGCACAATAATAACAATATGGGGGTTACAGGGGTACAATAATAACAATAAGGGGGTTACACTAACAGCAATAAGGGACTATACTAGTAATATAGGGACCTAACCTGCCCCTCTCCTTCAAAAAGGTGTCGTCCTCAATGCTTGAGTGGCTCTGGGTGCTTCTGTATAAAATTATCATCCTCCCATGTAGAATCTTCAGTGGGTAAGTTCTTCCACTTGATGAGATACTTTGAAATTGATTGATTTCGTAGTTGTCGAGTTCTTATTTCTATGACCACTTCAGGTTCCAATATTATTTTTCCTTCCTCATCAAGTTTTGGCAATATTGTTTGAACTGGAATATTTTCACCTATAACCTTCTTTAAGCACGAAACGTAGAAAATTGGATGCACTCGTGAAGAAGCGGGAAGCTCCAATTTGTATGCCATAGTACCAATATTTTGCAACACCTTGTACGGACCATAGAACTTTGGCGATAATTTATTATCCTTCTTAGCTTGCTTGAGGGAAATTTGTTTGTATGGTTGTAGCCGTCAAAATACCCAATCTCCTACATCAAAACTTCTCTCGCTGCGATGTTGATCTTCTTGTTGTTTCATTCGAATTTGTGCCAAATTCAGGTTATCCTTTAAGAGTTGGAGAACTTCTTGATGATGCTCGATGTGATCTTCCACTGCTTGAACCTTCTAATTTTCTCTTAAATATGATGTGATGGATGGTGGATGATATCCATAAAGTGCCATAAATGGGGTCATTTTTGCTGCAGTATGGAAGGAAGTGTTATACCACCATTCAGTGAGAGGTAACCACTTGACCCATTGTGTTTGTTTACCAGATACAAAACAACAAAGATATCCTTCCAAACATTTATTTACTATCTCATTTTGACCATCGGATTGAGGATGATAAGATGAGCTATGAGCTAATTGAATACCCAAAAAAAAAAATAACTCCGTCCAAAAATTTCCAGTAAAAATGGAATCTTTGTCGCTCACAATAACCCTTGGGTTTCCATGTAGCTTTTGACTTGTGTCCATAAATGTAGTGGCAACTGTACTTGCTTTAAATGGATGAGATAATGCACAAAAGTGTGCATACTTGGTAAGTCTATCAACTACCACCATGATGGCACTCTTTCCTTCGGACTTAGGCAAACCTATGATAAAATCCATTGAAATCTCCTCCCAAAGTTGACTTGAAATGGATAAACGTTGTAGAAGACCCGGGGTCTTAATTGTCTCAACTTTATTCTGCTAGAAAACCAAACATTCCGCCACAAACTTTTGAATATCAGATTTATGGCCATCCCAAAAAAATTCTTTCTTCACCCTGTGGTAACTTTTTAAAAATCCTAAGTGTCCTCCTAAAGGAGAAGTGTGCAATTCCAAAAGAATCTTTTGTTTTAGTTGGGAATTCTTACAAAGATATAAGTGATCTTTGTACCATAAGGAATCATTTTTCCAACTAAATGTATCATATATGCTAGGATCTTGCTACAAATTTTGAATGAGTGTCCACACTTCTTCGTCCCTCTTCCATTCACCTCTTGCTTCGCTTATCCAATCTAGTTGGATAATAGAAATGGTACAAAGTGATGCTTCCACCTCTTCATTCTTTCTCGAGAGTGCATCTGCAACAACATTTAGCTTCCCTTTTTTGTAGATTATTTCAAAGCCATAACCCAACATCTTTGTGACCCACTTTTGCTGCTCTTCTAAAGATAGTCGTTGTTCCAAAAAGTGTATAAGACTATCATGATCAGTTTTTACCTTGAAGTGTCTTCCCATTAGGTAATTTCACCATTTCCTTAGTGCATGCAATATTGCTAACATTTCCTTCTCATAAATAGGTTTTTTTAAATACTTTCCTTTGATTAGGCGACTTTCAAAAGCAATGGGTCTTCCTTCTTTCATTAAAACAACACCAATTCCATTTCCTGAGGCATCACATTCCACAATAAAGGTTTTTGTGAAGTCTGGTGTAGCTAAGACCAGTGCTAGGCACATTGCCTCTTTAGGATGTTAAAAGGCCTTAGTTGCTTCAGGAGTTCATGAAAATGCATCTTTCTTCAATAATGTTGTTAGAGGTGCTGCTATTCTCCCATAATTCTTAACAAACTTGCGATAATACCCTGTTAAGCCAAGAAATCCTCACAATTTCTTTATGGTTGTGGGGACTTTCCATTCCTTAATGGCTTTAATTTTGTTAGGGTCTACCTTAACACCCTCGTGAGATAAAATATGACCTAGATATTCCACCTCTTATACTCCAAAGAAACATTTGGATGTTTTTGCATATAATTGTTTCTCCTGCAATAGTTTGAGCACCCTGTCAACATGTTGAACATGATCCTTCCAAGACCTGTTGTAGATTAGTATATCATCAAAAAATACTATCACAAATTTTCTAAGGAAGGGTTTGAAAATGGAATTCATCAACCCTTGAAATGTAGAAGGTGCATTGGTAAGGCAAAAAGGCATGAACAAAAATTCATAATGACCCTCATGAGTTCGAAATTTTGTTTTCAAAATATATTCAGTCTTCATTCTAATTTGATGATATCCTCAACGAAGATCCAACTTGGTAAAATAAATTTCTCCATATAATTCATCCAATAATTCATCAATCATAGGAATGGGAAATTTATCTTTAATTGTGAGCTTATTGAGCTCCCTATAATCCAGACACATGCGCCATGATCCATCCTTATTATGTACCCATACTATAGGAGCAAAGAAAGAACTTTGACTAGGTTGAATTATACCCGCCTCTAACATTTCTGCAATCATACGTTCGATTTCGCTCTTTTGGACATAAGGATATCTATAAGGCCTGATGTTTGGAGGAACACTTACTGGAAGCAAATGAATAGAATGATCATGATCAAGAATAGGTGGGAGTCCTTTGGGAGTTTCAAACACCTTGGAATGATTGTCCAATACTTTTTGGAGATCTGCAGAAATAGATGATTTTGATGTTGGAACTTATAGTGAGCATAGTCGTGCAATTACGCCTTGTTGTTCTTTCTTTAGAAGATTTGTCATGACATTAGAGCTTATTATCTTTCCCGGATTCCTTGCAATACCTCATAATTCAACTTCATTTCCTTCTGAAATAAATTCAAGAAAAGTTCTTGAAAATTAAAAGCTACCATCCCCAAATATTGTAACCATTGTACTCCTAGTACAACATCAGCACCTCCCATAGAAATGGAAAACATTGGAATATTCAATAAATATTCCCCCATGGTTAGCTTGATATTATAGCATTTTCCAAACCAATTTATAGTTCCTCCATTTGCAACCATCACTTGACATTCTGGTGTTGGGTATAGGAAACAATTCAATTCCTTGGCTACCTTACAATGAATAAAATTATGGGTACTACCTGAATCAATCAACACTATTACCTTTTTCTTCTTGACATGTCCTTCTATCTTGAGAGTTTGAGGAGTGGTAATTCCTGCCAATGCATTACACGATATGGTCGGACTCATTTCATCCTCTTCTAGAGCTGGTTCCTGGTGTAGATCCTCTTCTTTTGAAGATTCTTGTTCATTTTCTTCTTCCTCTTCACAATCTATGTAAAATAATTTCTTCTCAGCACACTTATGACCTTTAGTGTATTTGATATCAAAACTGTAGCAAAGCCCTTTTTCTCTTTTTTCTTCCAATGGTTGTGGTGTCAACCTTGTAGGTTGTGGAAATCTAGGAGTAGCAATACTTCCATCTTTATAGAAGTAAGTGGTAGGAATCCTTGTCGCCATAATTTTACATTCAATTTTTCTTGCCAACCTGAATTCCTTCTCCAGTGAATCAGGTTCCAAAACACGAAATTCATGTTGGATGGTATCCTTTAAAGTACCTATGAAGAGATTAATCCTGTGTTCCTCTGGAATATCAGTTACCCTTATATTCAATTTTTGGAAGTCCTTAATGTGCTCCCCCACTAAACACTTTTTTTTAAGATTTATCAATTGGCTAAAGAAAGTGTTGCTCTTTGTATCCTCATAATGTGCTATCATTTCCTCCGTAAAAATTTACCAAGTGACAATTTTTTTACAAGAGCAAAGCCATCGATACCATACAGATGTATTTTGTTCTAAATGTAAAGTTTAAATGCGTACCTTTTGTGTGTTTTGCACATTATTGAGATCAAAATATTGCTCCATCTGTAGTATCCATGCTACAGGATCATTTCCATCAAACTTCCTCATATCCATTTCTAGAATATGGAATATGGTGGTTCTTCCATCCAACATTAGAGTTTATGAAATCACGATTAATATTTATTTTTTTCTCATCATGAGTTTCCTCTACTATCTTTTCACCATTAGGAAAAATTTCTTGTATCAACTTTGTAAAACCTTCCATGTCTGCTTTTAGATCATTCTTCATGTTTTCCATCTTAGCTTCCATGCCAGCTTCCATGCCATCCATCTTAGCTTCCATGTCATTCTCCAAACCATCCATCTTAGTTTCCACGCCTTTCTTCAAAACTTCCATGTCATTTTTTGTTGCTCTTTGCGAGAGCGAAATTTGTTGGACTTGCTCTTATAATTTTGATATGTCATGTTGCCATTATTCATCTTCATGAGTCATAGTAGAGCCTTCTAAAGGCTTAATGGGTGTTGAATTATTTTTAGGGGCCATTTTAGAATCCAATACTGATATCTATTCTACAATATGCCCTTGGAATTAATTCAACTTGATTCTTCAAACAAGACTTATGCAATTCGGAAAAAAAATACACACCTTTTACTTGCTTTTGAGGAGCTCGATATTGAAATTGACTTATCTCTATACTTGAAGATCCTCAATATCTAAAAATTTGGCCCTGTGGTAGTCCTTTGAAGCCTCTTTCAAATGCCACAGGTCTGACTTGATTTGGATTCTTCTTGGCAAAGTTATGTCCAATCTCCCACAATGACCTAATTATGGATTGGTTCAGTAGAGCGAACTTGTACAACTTGCCACGTGTCACTGTTTTCTCCTTTGGCTCTAAAATTTATAGACAGGAAACTATAATCCATGTAATTCTAGTCACTTTTTACAGAATTTCAATCTGATTCTTAGAGAGAGAGTTATGAATATTTTCCCACGATCACCTCTTTGAGATGAAATTCGGGAGCCTGAAAAAGACCTAACTTCCACAGATCCTATCTCCGCAAATAGTTCGAACCAAGCTCTAAAATTTTGTGATGATGTTCCTTAGGATTTCGGCTTTGCACTCTACAAATTTCAGCTTCTGAACCTTCATATAAAAAAAGTTATAGCGAAAATTCCGCGATGACCTTTTTAAGTGAAATTTAGGAGCTTGCAAAAAGCTCTAACTTCCACAGATCATATCTCTGAAAATATTGTGAACCAAGCTATGAAATTTTGTGACGATGTTCCTCAGGATTTCAGCTTTGCACTCTAAATATTTCAGCTTCTTAACCTTTGTAGAAAAAACGTTATAGTGAAAATGCCACGATGACTTGTTTGGAGCAGCGAAACCCTAGAATCCAAAGCTCTGATACCAAATGTTGTGAAACCAACTCCAAAAATAGAAGAAAAGAGATATCAATGCCTCAGAAATAATCCACTTCGAGGGGGAAACCTCCAATACATTACATGAATGAAAAATTCTTGGATGATACAAATTACAAAACCTCCTTTCTATATATAGGAGTCCATGGGGCCACAATGTAATCCTAGTGGGGCCACAATGAAATCCTAGTCGACCGAAAAATAATAATTTAAGGGCACAATAATAAAAATATGGGGGTTACAGGGGTACAATAATAACAATAAGGTGGTTACATTAACAACAATAAGGGACTATACTAGTAATATAGGGACCTAATAGAACCCGATCGACACTAGGTACAAGGGGACTCTTCAAGTTTTGGGGATTCATGGGGATGTGGCTTTCCAATTTCCTTCATTGGAAAAGAAAAATTAGAAGGAAATTATAACATATTGGAAGGATAAATTGTGAGACCTTTGGGTGCAATGACTTGGTTCATTAAGTCTTTCTTTATTGAGCATGATTCTTGGCCCTGAAAACTACCATCCCAGAAGTCTTCTCACCGCCTCTTGTCTTCATAACCTCTACATTTTTCGAAGAATCTTTTATCTTTAATTTTTGTTTGGAAGGGGGACTAGGGAAAATTTTATAGGCTAAATTGTAGAAATTACACCAATGGATTCAATCTGATCATGTAATTTACTAAAACATGATACTGAATCCTTCTACAATATTTTCGAAATATAAATCACGATGCTCAATCACATGCAAGTAAGAGAAATAAGTAAATCAATCCACAAAACAAGATATTTCATGGGAAAAGCAACTGATCAAAACCCCTCCATATTTATTTTATAATCAACCAAGGAATAATGAAACAATACAATGTAATTGTGATCACCACCATGTCATACAGTCTATCAATTTCTTCACACTAATCTAGGAAAAATTGGACAAACACATAGCCAATTATTAGCCTACCCTACTTACGCAATCCCAAGAAAATTAAACCCCTATTAAATAGGAAATTCAACCTTCCTTGATTGCACAATTCATCATGGGCTTCCTGTGGTTATATAACTGCACCTGGGCAGTTTTCCTAAAATACAACTGATATTTTACTTGACTTGAACCTTTCACTCAACTGGGTCTCCACCAGAATTGACATGCATGCACCTATAAACAGTGAATCATCAGTTACTTGGTAGATCACTACTAGTGAAATAAATCTATTTTAATTCATTTGATCTTCCACTAGCTCATCAAACAATTAGGACTAGTTAAACTGATTTTAACTCAATTAATGTGAGTTAATTGATCCCACTCACACTACACTAGTGCTACAAATGCAACTGGACCTTGTTAATAATAGAGTCACTCTACATTTCTATCCTTTGACCTTCAACTAGAAATTCTTGAGCTAAATAAGTCTATCACACTTAGTTAACTATTACAAGTTGTTGTGAGATAATATTACAATTAATTTTCCAATCTATTTAAAAATTGGTTGCACACTAATGTGTCACTAGGATCCATCACTGTCTGACCTGTGATCCCACACTAGTGTGTGTGCATTTTCTTGTTGGATTTCAACACTCCCTCTCAACAAGAAATGGATTATCTGCTACCCCGATGTAGCCTCTGTGGTATTCGAATTTTCTCTTTGCAAGCGCCTTCATCAAGATACATGCATCTTGATCCTCCGTGGGAATGTACTACAACAACATAATGCACCTCTAAACACAATATCTGAGATGGTGGTACCAGATGTCAATATGCTTGGACCTATCATGGAATACTGGATTAATCGAGATTTTTATGCAACTTCAGTTATCAAAATGTATCAACGTCGGATCCATCTGATGACCAAACAAACCAACAAGTATCTTCCTCATCCAGATGGCCTCACATATAGCCTGACTAGCTGCCATGTACTCTACCTTGGTTGAACTAAGTGAAACTGATCTAGGATTCATGTTGTACCAAGAAACTGATGTTGATCCTATGCTGAAGATGCCCCCTATTATGCTCTTCTTGTCTGATGACTACCTTCCCAATCTGCATTAGTGAAGCATTGAAGCTTCACTCCCTCTGTCCATCTATACCATAATCCATACTCTGTAGTGCCCCTGAGATATCTCAACACATGCTTCCCTGCCTTACAAAAGATCTTGGAAGGCTTAACCATAGCTTGACTAAGCTGCTTAACTACGTAGCATATGTCTAGTCGTGTGTTCACCAAATACATAAGTGAACCCACAAGCTACCTATAAATAGTAGCATCCACTACCTCAGCTAAAGTATCATCCTCCTTCCTCCAGTTACCTACAAGAGGAGTCTCCATGGGCTTGTTGCCCTCCATGTGGAACTTCCTCAGAATCTCCTTGGCATACTTGCCCTGAGATACAAATAGCTCCCCATCTCTTTGCCATATTTCCAAGCCAAGGAAATAATGCAAGAGCCCCCTGTCCTTCATCTCAAACTCTCTTGCAATATCCTCTTTGCAAGAAGTTATGAGTTGATCATCACCTGTCAGTATCAGATCATCAACATAAAGTACAATAATCAAAATCTTACCATCAACCACAATATGAAATAGGTTTGCATCTGCTTCACTCTTTGTGAAGCCCAACTCGGTGAAATATATACTGATCCTGGTGTACCAAGCACGAGGTGCTTGCTTTAGCCCATACAGTGCTCTCTTGAGTCTGCACACATGTGAATCCATGTCAAAAGTCTTAAAACCTTCTGGTTTCTCAATGTACACTTCTTCCTCAATAACTCCATTGAGAAATTTTGCCTTTACATCCATCTGATGTATCTTCCACCCCATCTGTGCTGAGAGCGCAAGGATGGATCTAATCAATGAGTACCTTGAAAATGGTGAAAAAAAGTATCCTCATAGTCAATCCCCTCTACCTATGAGAATCCTTGGGCCACAAATCTAGCCTTGTATTTCTCCACACTCCCATCTGCTGCTTGATTCACCTTGTAGATCCACCTAGATCCAATCACTGACTTCCCCACTGGTCTTGGGGCCACTTCCCATGCATTGTTTCTGATAATGGAGTCATACTCCTCAACCATGGCATCAACCCATGTTGGTTGTTGCACTGCTTCCTCAAAAGAGGATGGTTTTGTCACAATACATTCGCTCATAAGAGCCATGTATCTAGTGTACTTATATGGGGACCTTCTCTGCCTGCACTTTGATGTACGTACACCTACATGCTATGTCACATCTAGCATCAATCTATCAGCCTCTCTGGTGCACTTCCTACCATTTCTGGTGGATGGCTCTACATGAGTGGTTTCTGTCGTTGATACACATCTTGAGGTTCATCCTTTGGAGATAAGAGTTCCTCATCTAGATGCAATTCAAGTTCCCTCTCAAGGGACAATCACATGGCTTTCTCCTCATCAAATTTGATATCTCTTCTGACAATTGTCATCCTGTTAGCCAACAAATGTTAGGTACCTATATTACTAGTATAGTCCCTTATTGTTGTTAGTGTAACCCCATTATTTTTATTTTTGTACCCTTGTAACCCCCATATCGTTATTATTGTGCCCTTAAATTATTATTGTTAGGTTGGCTAGGATTACATTGTGGCCCCATGGACTCCTATATATAGAAAGGAGGTTTTGTAATTTGTATCATCGAAGAATTGTTCATTCATGTAATGTATTGGAGGTTTCCCCCTCGAAGTGGCTTATTTATAAGGCGTTGATATCTCTTTTATTTTATTTTTCGAGCTGGTTTCACAACATTTGGTATCAAAGCTTTGGATTCTAGGGTTTCGCTGCCCCAAACAGGTCATTGTGGCATTTTCGCTATAACTTGTTTTATACGAAGATTCAGAAGCTGAAAATTTGAGAGTACGAATCTGGAATCCTAAGGAACATCATCGCAAAATTTCAGAGCTTGGATCGGAATATTTTAGGATATATGATCTGTGGAACTTAGGGATTTTTGCAGGCTCCTGAATTTAACCTAAACAAGTCATCACGACATTTGCGCTATAACTTTTGTTCTATGAAGTTTTAGAAGCTGAAAATTTTAGAGAACGAAGCCTAAATCCTGAGGAAAATCTTCACATAATTTTAGATCTTGGTTTACAATATTTGCGGATATATGATCTGTGGAGGTTAGGTCTTTTTCGGGCTCCTGAATTTCATCTCAAAGAGGTCATCGTGGGAAAATCTTCATAACTCTCTCTCGGAGCATCGGATTGGAATGCTGTAAAAAGTGTCCGCAAGTACACAGAATGTAGTTTCTTTTTTATCAATTTCATAGCCAAAGGAGGAAACAGTTACACCTGGAAATTAGTACAAGTTCGCTATACTGAACCAGTCCATAATTGGGTCATTGTGGGAGATTAGACATAACTTTGCCTTGAAGAATCCAAATCAGGTCAGACCTGTGGCATTTGAAAGAAGATTTAGAGGGTTAATTCAAGGCCAAATTTCAAATATTGAAGATCCGAAATCACAGAGATAATTCAGTTTCAATATCGAGCTCCTCAAAATCAAGAAAAATGTTCGTATTTTTTTTTCAAATTACATAAGTCTTGTTTGAAAAATTAGTTCTAGTTGACTCCAAAGGCCTATTGAGCATAGCTATCAATATTGGGTTCTAAAATTCCTCCTAAAAAGAATTCAACACCCATTAAGACTTCAGAAGGCTCTACTATGACTCATGAAGACGAAGAAATGCAACATGAGATATCAAAAGTCCATGAGCAAGTGCACCAAATTTCACTATCGCAAAGAGCAACAAAAAATGAAATGGATGGTTTGAAGAAAGGTGTGGAAGCTAAGATGAATGGTTTGGAAGCTAATATGGATGGCATGGAAGTTGGCATGGAAGCTAAGATGGATGACATGGAAGCTATCATCGATGAAAAAATGGAAAACATGAAGAATGATCTAAAAGCAGACATGGAAGGTTTGAAAAAGTTGATACAATAATTGTTTCCTAATGGTGAAAAGATAGTAGAGGAAACTCATGATAAGAACAAAATAAATGTTAATCGTGATTTCATAAACTCTAATGTTGGCAATAAGAACCACCATATTCCAAAGATGGATATGAGGAAGTTTGATGGCAAGGATCCCGTAACATGGATACTACAGATGGAGCAATATTTTGATCTCAATAATGTAAAAAACACACAAAAGGTACACATTGAAACTTTACATCTAGAACAAAATACATTTGTATGGTATCGATGGCTTTGCTCCCGTAAAAAAATTGTCACTTGGTCAATTTTTATGGAGGAAATGATAGCACATTATGAGGATACAAAGAGCAACTCCTTCTTTAGCCAATTGATAAATCTCAAACAAAAGGGTTTAGTGGGGTAGCACATTGAGGACTTCCAGAAGAATTGAATATAAGGGTAACTGATATTTCAGAGGAACATAGGATTGATCTCTTCATAGGTACTTTAAAGGATAACATCCAACATGAAGTTCGCATTTTGGAACCTAATTCATTGGAGAAGGCATTCATGTTGGGAAGAGAAATTGAATGTAAAATTATGGCGACAAGGAAGCCTACCACTCACTTCTATAAAGATGAAAGTGTTGCTACTCTAAGATTTCCACAAGCTACAAGGTTGACACCACAACAATTGGAAGAAAAAAGAGCAAAGGGCTTTTCTATAGTTGTGATAGAAAATACACTAAAGGTCATAAGTGTGCTGAGAAGAAATTATTTTACATATATTGTGAAGAGGAAGAAGAAAATGAACAAGAAGAGGATATACACCAGGAACCAGCCCTAGAAGAGGAAGAAATGAGTCCGACCATATCGTGTAATGCATTGGCAGGAAATACCACTCCTCAAACTCTCAAGATATAAGGACATATCAAGAAAGAAAAAGGTAATAGTGTTGATTGATTTAGGTAGTACCCATAATTTTATTCATTGTAAGGTAGCGGATGAATTGTTTCCTGCTGACACCGAATTTCAAACATTAGTTTGCCAAATAGAAGACTATGGTGCTATGGGAAATTCACGCAATATTAGCTTTCACGTAGAGATATGTTGAATGTTCAGTTATCATCCCAATGGGAGGTGCTGATGTTGTACTAGGAGTACAATGGTTACAATCTTTGGGGACGATAGCTTTTAATTTTCAAGAAATTTTCTTGAAATTTTTTTCTGAAGGAAAGGAAATCGAATTACGGGGTATCACAGGGAAGCCATGAAGGATAATAAGTTGTAATGTCATGACAAAGCTTCTGAAGAAAGAACAACAAGACGTAATTGCACAATTATGCTCACAAGAAGTTCCAACATCAAATCATCTATTTCTCTAGATATCCAAAGAGTCTTGGACAATCATTCCAATGTGTTTGATACTCCCAAAGGACTCCCACCTATTCATGATCATGATCATGCTATTCATTTTATTCCAGGAAGTGTTCCTCCAAACATCTGACCTTACAAATATCCCTATGTCCAAAAGAGTGAAATTGAACGTATGATTGCAGAAATGTTAGAGGCTGGTATAATTCAACCTAGTCAAAGTTCTTTCTCTACTCCAGTAGTATTGGTGCACAAGAAGGATGGATCATGGTGCATGTGTCCGGATTATAGGAAGCTCAATAAGCTCAATATTAAAGATAATTTTTTCATTCCTATGATTGATGAATTATTGGATGAATTACATGGAGAAATTTCTTTTACCAAGTTGGATCTTCGTTTAGGACACCATAAAATTAGAATGAAGACTGAAGATATTCTGAAATTTTTTTTTTGAACTCATGAGGGTCATTAAGAATTTTTGGTCATGCCGCCTTTTGGCCTTACCAATGCACCTTCTACATTTCAAGGGTTGATGAATTCCATTTTCAAACCTTTCCTTAGAAAATTTGTGCTAGTATTTTTTGATGATATACTAATCTACAGCAAGTCTTGGAAGGATCATGTTCAACATGTTGACAGGTTGTTCAAACTATTGCAGGAGAAATAATTATATGCAAAAACATCCAAATGTTTCTTTGGAGTACAAGAGGTGGAATATCTCGGTCATATTGTATCTCACGAGGGTGTTAAGGTAGACCCTAACAAAATTAAAGCCATTAAGGAATGGAAAATCCCCACAACCATAAAGAACTTGCAAGGATTTCTCGGGTTAACAGGGTATTATCACAAGTTTGTTAAGAATTATGGGAGAATAGCAGCACCTCTAACAAAATTATTGAAGAAAGATGCATTTTCATGGAGCTCACAAACGGTGGGGCCTTTGAACATGCCAAAAGAGGCAATGTGCCTAACTTTTGACGTAGCTATGCTAGACTTCACAAAAACCTTTATTATGGAATGTGATGCCTCAGGAAATGGAATTGGTGTTGTTTTAATGCAAGAAGGAAGACCCATTGCTTTTGAAAGTCGTCCAATCAAAGGAAAGTATTTACAGAAACTTATTTATGAGAAGAAAATGTTAGCAATACTACATGCACTAAAGAAATGGAGAACTTACCTAATGGGAAGACACTTCAAGGTAAAAAATGATCAGGATAGTCTTAAACACTTTTTGGAACAAAGACTATCTTTAGAAGAGCAGCAAAAATGGGTCACAAAGATGTTGGGTTATGACTTTGAAATAATCTACAAAAAAATGGAAGCTAAATGTTTTTGTAGATTCACTCTCAAGAAAGAATGAAGAGGTGGAAGCATTGCTTTGTGCCATTTCTATTATCCAACCTTGGTATTCCGCCGAAACTCTTCTTGACCATATATGACCATAATCGCTCCCAATCTAGTAACTTCTCCCTCCCATTCACATAGTCCTGGTAACTATACCAGCTCTTGGGAAGGCCTAGAAGTGATAAGCTCACCAAGTCATCATCAACTACAGTAATCCCAACACTTCCAAGCTCATCTCGACATTGAGTGAACTTGGTCAAGTATTTTTGGATTGTGTCGCCCTTCTCCATTTTGATTTTCCTGAGCTTTTCCTTGAGTGCCAATTTTATGTGGTCACTACTGCTTTGAAATAGATTTGTGAAGGCCTTCCACATAGCATATGGAGTTTCCTTTCCATGGAGACTCAAGACAATATGATCTTGAAATCCCTCTAACAAGATCCTCCTCGCCTTCGCTACCTTCTTCTTCCATGCATCAAGAAGTTGGGCACCTACTGTTGCGGGGTTTGGGAATATCATTATCTATGAATTCCTTCAACACATTGTCCTCCAACACTGCCTCCATATTTTCCTTCCGTGCAATATAATTTGAATGGACCTCGAGTGCATATTTGAGTTTCAAGCCATTGAAAGACATCTTGATCCACTTCTAGCTCAAAAGAAAGTATGTGCAAATTTGAATATTGTTCAACACAAACTCAATTTCTTATCCACTATTGTGATTCTTGGTGCTCTGATACCATGTAGAAATTACACCAATGGATTCAATCTGATCATGTAATGTACTAAAACAAGATATTGAATTCTTCTACAATATTTGCGGAATATAAATCATGATCGCTCAATCACATGCAAGTAAGAGAAAGAAGTAAATCAATCCACAACACAATATACTTCCTGGGGAAAGAAACTAATCAAAACCCCTCCATATTTATTGTGTAATCAACCAAGGAATCATGAAACAATACAATGTATTTGTGATGACCACAACCTCATACAGTCTACCAATTGCTTCACACTGATCTAGGAAAAATTGGACAAACACATAGCCAATTATCAGCCTACCCTCATCCTACCCTGCTTACGCAATCCCTAAAGAATTAAACCCCTATTACATAGGAAATTTAGCATTCCTTGATTGCTTAATTCATCATGGGATTCTTGTGGTTATATAACTGCACCTGGGCAGTTTTCCTAAAATACAACTGATAGTTTACTTGCCTTTAACCTTTGTCTCAACTGGGTCTCCACCAGAATTGACATGCATGCAGTTATAAATAGTGAATCATCATTTACTTGGTAGATCACTACTGGTGAATTAAAACTATTTTAATTCACTTGATCTTCCACTATCTTATCAAACAATTAGGACTCGTTAAAATGATTTTAACTCAATTAATGTGAGTTAATTGATCACACTCACACTACACTAGTGCTACAACTGCAACTGGATCCTGTTAACAATAGAATCACTCTACATGCCTATCCTTTGACCCTCAACTCAAAATTCTTGAGCTAACTACATCTATCACACTTAGTTAACTATTACAAGTTGTTATGAGATAAGATTACTATTAATTTTCCAATTTATTTAAAAATTGGTTGCACACTAATGTGTCACTAGGATCCATCATTGTGTGACCTGTGATCCCACACTAGTGTGTATGCATTTTCTTTGAATTTCAACATAAATTTCATAGGTGGGCTAATTTTTTCATGTTTTTTCAAAAGAAAAAAAAATCAATAATTTCCATTTTTTCTAAATATTATTTGCAAAAAATTTAATTTTTTATTTTAATTTTATTTTCTTTTTATTTCTATTCTAGTTTTTATTTTTAATTTTATTTATTAATTTATCAATTTATTTATTGTTTAAATCCTTTACTTTTATTTTATTTTATTTTTATTCATTTATATATTTTTTGATTCAGTTATAATTTGAAAATAAAAATAATTTATTTTTATTCTTATTTTATTTTTATTTGTATTTTAATTCTAGTTTTTAATTTTATTTATTTATTAATGTATTTATTTTTAATTTATTAATTTATTCATTGATTAAATCCTTTAATTAATTAATTAATTAATTAATTTTAAATTTAAATTCTATCTTTAAAATTTTTTATTTAAAGTATTTATTTATTTATTAATTTATTTATTGGTTAAATCCTTTATTTTTATTTTTATTTTATTTTTATTTTTGACTTTGACTTTGATTTTTTGACTTCTAACTTGATTCAAGTTAAAAACTTGTTTATCTTGTTTGTTGAAGGGTGTTATTTTAGTTTTTGGTTTTGATTTTATATTATTTTTGACGTGTGTTTTTAAGCCTGGGGTAGTTAAGGTTTTGGTTCTTTTTATATTTTATTTTTATTGTTGACCATTTTTAACTTTTGGAACTTTTTAGGGTTGGGAGAATTTTATTTTATATTTTTATATTTTTAATCTTATTTTTGACCGTTTTTAACTTTGTAATTTTTTCTTGGGTTTTGACCGTTGCTTTTGTCTTCATGGTATAAATATGTAGGTTTGATCAGCCAATCTTCATTATCCTGATGATGAACTACAGTTGGTAGTTCGAAACATGTCGGTTCCTAAATTTCTTATGTGATTTCCCAGAAGATTTTTAATTAAAATAGAATTAGTTTATTGTAAAAATCTCCAAAATTTTATAAAGACTATATAAAATCAATGGATGTTTGAATATCTTTATAAAAATATCACCAAATTTTTTACAGTCTACATATTAGGGACTAGTAAGATTTTTCAAGGTTTCTATACTTTAAGAAAAAAAATTCATCCTTAAAAATTTCCCAAGGGGGGCTTATGGAAAGAAGGTTTATTATATTGCACATAAATATGGTTGAATTCATGACAACTATAACATGTGAAGGGTATTCTCTAGCATTCTATATTCTAGGTCCAAGAGAAGCTAACACTAACCAACTCAATTTCTTCCAACAAACCTTACTTCAATTCAACTTCAACGTGCACCCACGCCCTATGGTGATTGGGCTTGGTATCCTAGTCTTGTTCTAGTTTGATGAACTGCCTAATTTTATTCCCTATAAATTCCAAAATCTCCAGATGCTAGAAAAGAAGAGGGAAGAATGTCCCAAATACATATTGAAAACATCAACTCCCTCATAGGGTTGAAACTAACCTCTAATTCCTTGAGGACTAGACTAGAAGGACCCTAGCTCCAATTATGCTTTAGTATAGAAATCAATTCCTCATTAGTTCTAAATTTGAAACATAGCCAACCTTTGGACGAAAAATGAAATTTCGAGCAATAACCTAATTAAGGAGCCAATTGTCTAATGTTTGGACAAAATATGAAATTTCAAGCAATAACCTAATTTTGGATCCAATTGTCTTCAATCCATTTTCCTATGGTTTCCAGGTGCATAGTATTTTTGTAGAATATACCAATTGCAGTTTTATCCATTAGATTATGGATATTATCCAATTTAACATCTTCGCCCTAACCATTTTTAATTTTATCTCTATTAGCACGAATATATTGCTTCTTTCCCTTAATTCCCTTAGCACCTGACTTCACAAAGAGAGGCTTTTGCGTATCAAGGTTAACTTTCAAGCAAGTGTACTGCAACACTACCAAGGGAGGAAATGTGCCAGACCCAAGAGGGTTAGGAGAGGGTAAGGGAGAGTCTTTTGTAAGAAACAAAGAGGATTGGGGGGGGAGGGGGGGCATATCTTGAAGTTTTCCTGTTACTTGGCATTAAATTTTTAGTAGTTGAAGAATCTATTATTGATTCATGATACCAAGGTGGCATGGTTGACAGATTAGATTCCCTCAAGGAATGAGCCCTCCTAACTTGTTTCGATTGATAAAATCAGAACTAGAGTAATATATTGTTAAGGCACTTGAGATGTCATTATCGTATTCCACCTCCTCTTTCTCAATAAAGTCTACTATAAGCAGCACTACGAGCTTCTCAAATCCATTTGACACCTGAATTGCCTAGAAACCCTAGCTTAAGATAGAGATACTACCAAAAAATGGTGACCACAAAAAAAAACCCTCCTTTTATCAACTTTTATGGCTAATTTAGCTTTAAGTGGTCTGTCATTAAAGCACCTTGCTAATGGAAGGTCTCATGGTCAATTCTCTTTGACGCTTTTGAAGTTAAGCTGGCCAAAAAGTGATTGATCTCTTCGAGTGGATTTTCCCAAATAATTTCGTGTGGATGTGGATTTGATTTGCCTCTAGATAATTTCCATACACACAATGACCATCAATCTACCACACATTAAAAAAATAAAAAAACCCCACTCCTATAACTAATTTAATAATATCATGCAATATATTCTACAAAACAATAAAATATATATATATATTTATTAGATTATATATATAAAAATCTAATTGTGAGTTTTCTTAACGATTATATTATAGTAATATCTTAAATGACTTGTATTAAATTACTATATTTTAATAATTATATTACATTGTAATGTTTATTAATAATTATATTTAATTGATTATAATATATTTTAATTAAATAGTAATTATTTTTCATTAAATATAATGATTCAATTTGATTGAATTAATTTGAAATGCTAGAAATGTCTAGGCTTTATATTATAATTAATGTGAGTTAAATGCATGAAACAATCTTTTAAATTTTAAAGTTGTTATGCATAATTGAATGCCCCGCACACAACCGTGTTTAGAGTGCAACTAAGGCGACCAATCCTTTTCCTATGACATTACTAAAATAATTTTTGCTCATGAAATATACCCATCGACTAAAAAACGATAAATAAAATTAATAATCTAATTGTACCGAAATGAAAAAATAAATAAATTAACCAACAACCTTTAAATAACGTTTATTTCGAACAAAGGTTTGCACATTTTCAATAATTGCAGTGCAGTCAATGAGTGGGAGGTAGGGATTTGAAGTCGCTGTCACGGGTATAGTGATAAGTTAAAAAGAAGATGACAAATAGATTGAAGATCACGGCCACGAATGCCTTTATAAATAGTATTTATTTATTTTATTTTTTGGAGTGAGAGAATGAAAAGATCGTTGTTGTTATTATGTAATAATTTAATTTTAAGGTCAGTGTAAAGCTAGATATTAAATTTGTTTTTTTTTTTAATTTGTGAGATAAGGATTTATTTTAACTTATTAAATTTGTTTTTTTTTAATTTGTGAGATAAGGATTTATTTTAACTTATTAAATTTGTCTTTTTAATTGGTGAGATAAGGATTTATTTTAATATTGTGATTTAATTGCTAAAGTCTAAAAAATATATATATATATTTTATTTTATTTTTTTATTTGAATTTATAATTTTGGATCATAAAATACATACTTTTTAATTATTAGGGTCATTAAAATTATACATAAATATTATGTGCAACAATAAAGATATCTAATATTTATAGAATTTTTTTGGTAATAATTACATGTAAATGAACTTCGTTGAGGCTTTTTGAACCAACCAGTGTGATTCATCATCAGGGCTAGGTGATTGTGGTTCATCATCAAAACTAGGTGAGAGATCAGATCAGAACGTTGAGTATAAATAAATGTAGAGATGGCCAAGCTAGTCATTAGGATAACTGCTAGTGTAACTTAAAAAAATAAATTCGACTAATAATAGCTAGTTTTATCTAATTAATTAATTGTTTAATCTATTATATATATATATATATATATATATATATATATATATATATATATATATATATATATATATATATATTATTTTATTTTATTTCATTTCAGTGTTCTTATTATTATTAATTTTTTTATTTTAATTTTTTTTAAATTATGAGAACAGGGATCAATGAAAAATGAAAACGATATTCAAGCAACTAAAAGGCAATAAAAGCGAGCCTAACAAACAAATAGAGGGCAAAAACACCGAAAAATTAAGAATGAAGGGTAGGGATCTAACACCTGCTGATATTCCAACCGCCATCTCTATTGAGATTAACGGGTCTTTTTTTCAATTTCTAAGGCCTCTCTTAACTTACGATGATGGAAATGGTCAATCCTAGCAATTGAAAAAAGACCTGTTAATCTCAACAAAGATGACGGTTGGAATATCAGCAGGTGTTGGATCCCTGCCCTTTATTCTTAATTGCCTGGTGTTTCTGCCCTCTATTTGTTTGTTAAGCTCGCTTTTTGTTGCCTTTTAGTTGCTTTGGTATCGTTTTCATTTTTCATTGATCCTCGTTCTCATAATTGAAAATAAATAAATAAATAGAAATATAAATATAAATTAATTAATTAATTAATTAATTAATAATAATAATAATAATAAATAAATAAATAAAAGAAAATAAGCCAAGTATTTAGCCCTTAAGCTTAAGCCTCTCGTAGGTCATACCGATTCCTTTGTTAAAGATTCTTCCTCTTTTGTTAATGAGTTAAAGGGCGTTAGAATGGGTCTCGAAGATAGACTTGTCAGTTTTTATGTTATTTCTCTTTACACCAATATCCCCATTAATGAGGCCATTGAAGTCATTAAACACATTACTGATCCAGATACCGCCCATTTAGTCGGGATTTTCTTAACCTCTACTTTCTTTAGTTTTGAAGGTGAATTCTATGAGAAAACATGTGGTGTTGCCATGGGTTCTCCCCTTTCCCCGATTGTTGCTAATATCTTTATGGAGGACTTTGAATCCAAGGCTCTTTCCTCAGCTCTGTACCAGCCAAAGCTTTGGAAAATGTTTGTAGATTATACTTGTGTCGTCTGGCCTCATGTCAAAGAAGAGTTAGATCGTTTTTTCCTTCATCTTAATAGTCAATCTTGCTCCATAAAATTCACCACAGAATATGAGGTGGATGGTAGCATTCCTTTCCTTGATGTTCTTATATCTAGAAAGGATGATGGTTCTTTCTCCCATCAATTCTTTCGAAACAAAACCCATACTGATCAATATATTCACGCTAGTTCTCATCATTTCCCTGCTCAAAAATTAGGCGTCCTTAACACTTTAGCCACTAGGGCGTTGATAATCTCTCATGAGTCTCACCTTGAGGGAGAAAAGACCCCTCTCCTTAGTATCTTTTGTAAAAATGGTTATAGTAAGTCGCAAGGCCTTAAGGCTTTTCTTAAAGCAGAAAGAGGTCCTTTGGTTAGAAATAAAAATATATGAACATAATCAGTGGTCCTGCAATGTACGCCTTCCTTTCATTCAGGGAACCACTGATAGGATTGCTAGGATCCTTAAGAAGCATAAGGTTTCCTTTTCTTTCAAGCCCCTTAGCACAATTCACAGCTCTCTTAAATCGGTTAAAGATCCAGTAGACCCTAGGGATGAGAAAGGTGTCTATATTATTCCTTCTTCTTGTGGGACACCTTACATTGGTGAAACTGGCCAGTCTATTAGCCAAAGGATCTATGTACATGTTGCTGACATTAAACATAGAAGATCTCGCTCCTCCGCCTTAGCTGAGCATGCGGAAAAGACTAACTATCATATCTACATCGAAGAGGCTAAGGTCATAGCGAGGATTGACAATTTCCATCATCGTAAGTTAATAGAGGTTTTAGAAATTGAAAAAAGACTTGTTAATCTCAATAGAGATGATGGTTGGAATATCAGCAGGTGTTGGATCTTTGCCCTTTATTCTTAATGGTCTTGTGTTCTCTGCCTTTTTTTTCAGGCCTCATGAGAAATAAAAATAATAAATAATAAATAATATAAATATAAATAAGTAAATGTAAAAATATAATATAATAAAATAAGTAATTGAATAAAGATTTAGATAATAATAATTATAACAATATATACATTTATAAATAAATAAGTAAAATATAAAATAAAATAAAATAATTAATTAATTAAATTAAATTAAATGAGAAATATATATATATATATATATATATATATATATATATATATATATATATATAGTCGTTATTGATCAAGTTTAATTTTGAAATTCAAACTAGTTGTTATCCTAACGGCTAGTTTGGTCATTTCTGCATCTATTTAAACTCAACATCCAGATCTGATCTCTCACCTAGTCCTGATGATGAACCACACTGGTTGGTTCAAAACACGTCGATAATGTTCATTTGAATGTGATTATTACCGAAAGAATTTTAAAAAGAAAATTAGGATGGATCACAAAAGCCAAAATTCTAAAAAAGAAGAAGATAAAATAGTTTATATATATATATATATTAACACTATAGATTAAACAATTAATTAATTAATTAGATAAATCTAGCTGTTATTAGGCGAATTTAATTTTCTAAGTCAAACTAGTTGTTATCCTAACGACTAGTTTGACCATCTCTACATCTATTTATACTCAACGTCCTGATCTGATCTTTCACCTAGTCTTGATGATGAACCACACTGGTTGGTTCGAAACGCATCGATGAAGTTCATTTGCATGTGATTATTACCGAAAGAATTGTATAATACTCAATGGATCACAGAAGCCAAAATTCTAAAAATATCTAATACTTGTTAAATTAATCATGGAATTTTTATTTGGAATTGTAATTCTCTACCATAAAACACATATTTCCTAACTATTAGGCCCACTAAAATTATACATAAATATTATGTGCAACAATAAAGATATCTATTACTTGTTAAATTCATCATGACATTTTTATTTGGGATATTTATGCTCAAACCCTCTAGTTGAACTTGAACTTGATCGGTCATTCCTAAAATATTCCAGAATATGAGTGAGTTCATTTTTTAGGTCTCTTTTATCCATATTCAATAAATTCTCAAAATCAACAAGTGGGCTAAGGATAACTAAACCTTGTTACAATTTTGGAGGAAACTCCCATATCGGATGTAATTTGATGGACATTTGTGTATGTGTACATTCTTGCCACACTAACATAGCCAAATAAATTGATAACACTAAGAATGCTAGAAGCCAATAAAAATAACCTAATTTAACTATGAGACGTGATAATATCCCAATAAAGGCCACTAAGGTCACCACCAACAATAACATGTCCAAGGGGATAATCATTAGCTAGAACTACATGCATGGATAGGGCATGAAGCTCAAAGCCTCTCGAAGAAGTCCCCACAAGTATGATGGGTGGAGTGTTAGTAGATGTTGGATTCCTGCCCTTCACTCTTAGTTGTTGTTTTTTCCTCCTGCCGGTTCTCCCTCTTGTCCATTCTCCTCCTCTTAGCCCCTCTTGTCCATTCTCCTCCTCTTAGCCCACGTCGCCCCTCCCACCTTTTCTTCTTTTTTTTTCTTCCTCTTGCTCTCAATTTCTTTCTCCCTTTCAAATTTTTAATAGATTAAAATTAATTCATTCTATTTTTCTTTTTAATTATAATATTTATAGCTATTCTCGATAAATAATGTATCTATTATATTATGATTTAACATATTAAAATTACTTATTATATAAGAAAATAAGAATATTAAAATTATATAACATATAACTATTAATTAATTCAATTTTAAATTATTATAAATATTAAATAACTAATAATAATAATAATAATATATTAAAATATACAACTATTACTTAATTATTGTTTAGATTCATTAAATTTCTTATTTTCCTTATTCTAGTCAAACTAGTTGTTATTTGCAACAACTAGTTGGAGCATTCCTTTATCTATTTAAACTGGTTCCTAGATCAGATTTCTCATCTTGTCCTGATGATGAACCATACTGGTTCGAAACACGTCAACAATATATACTTAGATGTGATTATCACTGAAAGATTTTATATATATTTTATGCATCACAGAAGCCAAATTCCTCACATATTTAATAATTAATAATTAACCATATATATAATAATCTATATTAGAACATAAAATGATATTTATTTATTTTTTAAAATTTTGATATTTATTTTAATTAAAAATCATTAATATTAACCATATATTTAATAATTAATAATTAACCATAATTTTAATAATTTATACTAAAATATAGGTTTCAATAATTTCTCAACATTATATTGATATTTGTTTATTTTATAAACTCTAATATTCATTTTAATTAAAAATATTTAATATTAACCAAATATAATTAATAATTAACTACCCTTAATGGGGTGATCAAACGATGCTAAGCTGGGCCTTAGGGCTTTCTCCCTCCAGAACGTGACGCACATGCAACATTTAACACATTCCTTCATTACCCCATACTCCTCTCGGGCGACCCTTCTAAATGATGTTGCCATTCTATTAAGCAGGGTGGCAGAGTTCTTATTGTTGCATGTAATTTGGATGATGTATATTGGCAAGAGGGAGGGTGACAAAGTGGGTGAAAACAACCATGGAGGCTAGTCGGGTTTTTGGCTCTGGAGATGCAGCACTATGGAAGTTTGTTCCACTCTAGCTTGGCAAGAGATTAGCCTTCAAACAAGCATCTCGGATCTCAACTCTTTCCTGGGAGGAAAATTACGTGTTGGCACGATCTCGGGTTGGAAATTTTGTTTCAGTTGCATTCTCTTGTTATGTTGGCTCAAGGTAGTCTCTCTCAGTGGTTTTGAATTAATAATTGTGCTCATCATTTTAACACAAGCTCTAAGGTCTATCTTATGCGTCGTGTGTTGTCTTGGGGGTTCCTAGGGTGGTTGTGACTTTGTCTCAAAGGCTTGGTGTTTGGAAGTGTTTCTTGGATACGATGGGTCTATCGAATTGGGTTTACCTTTTGGGTCTCTTCAGTTCGAGTACAGTATCTTCTCCCTCACTGTTTTTCCTATTCCTACTCTCTTTAATTGTTATCTGGTCAAAGGGTTGTCTATGTTTGTTTTTCAGCTCGGTAGTAGTTTACTCCTCTCTATCTTCGGCTTTGGTGTCTTAGGGGTCCCCTCTCAGGCTGTTGGGGCGGTCATCAATGGCATCTGTGGGCTTGGGGATATTTGGACTAAACCTCTCCACACGAATTTTTGGGTAACCCTTCGTGTCCTTCATGGCAACATCTTTGGTCTTGCCCAACCCTATCGGGTGTCCTCTTCCCCTAGCAAGTGCTATTGCTCCTTCTGTTATTTTCATTGCATATATACTTCTGGGTGCCCTTAGTCCCTTTTTTTCAGCACCCCTACTACCAAAATAATGCACCATCAGTGCAAGAGGCCTCGTAGTGGGGGTGGAAATTTGCGGAATGTAGGTCGCCCTGCTCTTCACAACAACTCATATTCGGGGAATTTAGCTAGCACTAAATGTGAGGGTGAGGTGGTGCTCTCCCCAGCTCATTCTCCAAGAAGAATTGAGGCTCCCGCAACAAAGGAATCCTTATTTTTTCAACTTTGAGACATTCATCTCAATCTGGACATCATTTGTGACCACATGTATGAAGATTGCAATGAACTTGTCACTTATATGAATGATATTCAGTATAGCCAGAACAAAATATTGGAACATTGGATTCTCTTTGTTAGAACCATCGCAGAACAAATTACCACCTCCGCAACCTGGAAGCTCAAGTGGAGCATATTGATTGTTACATGCATGAGCGTGATGGATATTTTTAAGCCCCCCATGCACTTCCTTCTCATCCCCCTCCATGAAATGTTGTTGTTGGTCTCTATTGATTTTTTTTTACGAGTATTATATGGCTACTATGCCAGGCGGAAATAATGTTTGTAAAGTTCTATCTTAAGCATCCTTCGCCCCCCTATGCCAGCAACTCTGGTCGGAATGAGGAAGAAGAGGTCATTGAGACATTTTCTGTAATCTTGATGTTCATGAAAATCTAACGAAAATTTTTTGATCGACCAAAAAAAAAAATTTGATATTTAAAAATAGATTTTAAAAAATTAAATTCTATTTTAAATTCGAGAAAATTAATATATTTTTATGTAATTATTAATATTTTTACGATTACAAATATGTATATAATACTAGAAATTAAAAAAAAAAAAAAGTATCTTCTTTCCTTTTTTATATTATTATATATTTCAACGTATTATTCACTCATTAATATCTTTTAAAATTATTATATTATTTAAATAAATATCTTTTAATATAGTTTATAAATTAAATGCAAAAAAAAATAATATAGTTTATAAATTAAATGAAAAAATTATGTAGGGCGATGGCGAATGAAACGAAACGAAACTTGGCCAAATTAATGGTATTTTCACAAGGTTATAAATTTGATGTTTGATGAGTATTGGCCTCAATTGTTCAAAAAAAAGAGAAAGAAGCTCAGATTGTTACATTACATGTACGCACACATTGCATTCTGATTTGGGCATTTACATTTTCTATGTAAGTAAATAAAACCAAGGTCATGGGACACATATTCCAAATTGAAAGGTGAGAAAACACTATAGTGGGCATCACTTGTGGTTTATTAATGTTTATGGAAATTGTCATAGGCAATGAAAAATGAAAATATACAATAAATGACATTTAATTATGAAAATAAAGAAAAATAGGAGAAAAGGAAGGTGAAGAGACACAAATTTGCATACAAGGGAAATTAGAGGGAAATGATGAAAATGAAATAAAAAGGAGACATCAATGATAAAATGGTACCTAAGGAAAAGTTGACAACTTTTACCCAGCTTTTTATCAGGTGTAGCAAAGGAGAGAGAGAAAACACTTGGACAAGCAAGCAATGGAAAGCAAGGGAGTGCAAGAGGAAGTTTGTACAACAAAAAGTAAGGACAAAAATTAGTTGTGGATTGTAGGTAATAGTGTGCATGTGTGATTTAGCATGCATGGATTTGAATTCATGGTACATGCATTTGGTTATTTGGTTATTTTGTTCCCATTGGCATGGAATTTGACTCGATTAACAGTGGTTTCAGCCTTGCCTTGCCATTTTTTGGATAGTCATGATGTAGTGGGTTCTTTGTTTGGATTTTTTATTGGTTCTCAGGTTCCCTATGACTGTGGGTTAGGATAGAATCTCTTAAATCCTGGAACAACTTTGGTTCCCTGGAGTCTATGGGTTTGAGAAGGGAGATATTTGGAGCCCTATAACAGCTTGGGTTCCTTGGAGGTTGTGAGATGAGATAGAATCCCTGGAGCCCTGGAAAATTTGGGTTGAGACCAATCTAGTTTGATGTTAGTGATTTCTGGACTAGTTGGGAAATATCACTATGGTTGAGGGTTGATGTGGTTTGGCCTCTAGAAGCCCCTGGTTGGTTTTATTTTGGTTTAACCCATATGATCATACATCCATGCTTGGAATATGGTGTGAGGGTGATTGGATGAAAGAGAGATTTTGGTTCAACCAATCTATGGTCAGGTGGTACGTGGAAGTCCCTAACTTGGTTGGATTTGCATATGATTAATATGGGTTATTTCTTATTGTGATTGATGAGTACATGTATGGGTTATTATTTTGATCCCATGGCTGATATGTCGTGGATTCTATGCAGGTTATATGCATGGTTATATGATGTGCTCTAGCTATGGATGTTTTTCATGATTTGGTAAGTAATTGATTGGTTAATGAATGCATAGGCTGAAAAGTGTTGTTGTGGTTACTTGAGAGGGCATTGGAACTTCTTGGTGATTCTCAGATGAAGTTCAAAATTTTATGATCATATATGCATTCATGACTTGTAGCTTCTATGTTCACCATCTGTTTAATGAAATGAGTATCATGTATTAGGCATGTTTAGGTCAAAATATTTCTCAAGTTCTGGATGGTGGGCATTATTATCATTGTTGTTATGTTTCTAAAAAGTGACAGGAAGTTCTAGGCAATGGCTTGAAGGCTAGCCTGAAAAAGTGGCATAGATCCCATCACCACATGCACAAAACTAGGGATTTTGGGTCATAACCGGATGGATACGGGCTTGTGGGTGCGATTATAGACTCCCAACCACATGGATGTTGTATTATGGGTGCCATTGTGGAGTTAAGCTAGAGAAAATGAGTTCTAGCTCAGTTATTGACCACCTTGGGTGGCTATCATGCTCATAAGTGCTCTATAGTATCTAAGGGATGTCAACATATGTTTTGGTTTGTAGGCCCCACTTTCATACCTGGAACTTGGAGGTCGGTTCATATCATAATGGCGCTCAGCTCACGTTTACCTCAGAGAGCTTGTAAAAGTGGGTAAATGTGGGAGGAGGTGTTACACGCCAGTTCCAAACAGAGTTGGGAGGTCACTTTGAAGGTCCCAATGTAGCCTAGCACTTAACCCTTGTGTTAGAAGGGCTTCCCAGATCATACCAGTGAAAGTGGATTTACACACCTGTTGTGCTATACAACAACCCCCATTACTTTTACTAAATGGGGACCCTTTAAAATAAATAGGAAATTTATTTGTTTGATTTTAGCCTAAGTAAAAAAACTTTAGGAAATAAAGTATATTCTTTTCCGCTTTCATTCCTTAGCATGCATCGCAAATCGCATAACTTACAAGATGAACAACTTAAAACATATTAAGTCTTGTGGGTTGTGATATGTGCTAAACCTTTTTGAATTCATATAAAACTCCCATTTCAAAATCTTTAAACACCACTATAAAATAAAATCGCATCGCGTCTTGTAAAACGATCATAATTATAACAATTCGGTAAGAGTTGCGATTAAATGGACCCGAAGAATCAATAAAGCAACAAACATAAAACTTCAAGTGTCTAAAAAAACGCATCGACATGATTCCTTAATCGCACTTTGCATTTCACATAAAATAATTAAATACAAGTTTTATTAACATATAGAAATTGCGATGTGAGATTTGCAAAGATCGCATTTCGCGAAATTTATCGATAACATAACTAATAGAGATAATCTCGAGTTGCGATATGCGATAATTGATAGTTATTTCTCAAGTGTGTGAAATGATTCATATCTAATCAACTGAATATAAGATCTAACGTATTAAATGGATCGATAGACATTTCACGTAAAGGTGTGTAAGAGATTTGATTGAAAGAATTATCGGTGATTAACGACGTTTAATAGGAGTGAGGTTTGAAGGATTCATATCTACTTAGAGTATGTTTTGAATGATTGAACGTCATATTTGAGATTATATCGCTTTAATTCTATCTGTCTCTCTATTCTTTTTTTTTAATTTTCTCTGTTCGCTTGAAATCAAGAAACCACTTAACGGAGCAACGATAATAGAGATGAGCAAGAAAGGAAAGGAAATTGCCCAAGCATCATCTACTGAAGACTCAGATATGTCTCCCCTATTCTTAGATACCACTAGCAACAAGGATTGCGGGCAGTTCCTCGTGGGAGGCAATGTATCAATTCTTCGAGAATGAAAAGCCAAGGGTAATAATCAAAGTTGCTACAGCAGGCGTGTCATTTCCTTCAGGCTCAAATTATTTTGACATTGCATGCTCATTCAATCATAAGATAGAAACAAAGCCAAAGATTATCCCCTATATAGATATGGTTAAGTGGGTAATTGACCACTTGAACATAGAAGATAATACATTTAAGGATTTAAAGGGAGAGAATATTGGTTCATTCAGGGTAAAATATTTGAGGGAAATGTACCATTTACCCATCCCACAACAGAATCATGACAAAGCTTTTGTTCAAAGCCTTAGAACAAAAAATACATACCTGCTGAAATTCATAAAAGAATAGAAGGATGACCAAGGCAAGCTTAAATGGGACAAACACGGTATGTACCCAATAGCAAAAATTCCTTCCCCTTATTGCTATGTTGCTGGTATGTTGTGTAGGTTTTTTGCAAATCCTAATACTACTAGGTTTTCTGTAGATTGGGTCCCATTAATTGACGCAATCATCAATTCCTTAATTCTGAGTTGGGAAAATATCCTATTTGATAATTTAGCCAGAAATATCATGGAGTATAGGAGTAAAAGAAGTGTTACCTCTAGGGAAATACCCCCTTTCTACATGAGTGCCTATGTCATGGACGCAATTTGCTTTTCTTCGAGTTTTCCTACCATGGGATGGAAATGGACGACCCAAGGCCCTACTCCAATCCACATTTACCACAAAGTCCTTTGGGAATCAGATTTTCATCTACATTTTTACAAAATTTGGCATAGAGTCATACTACCTATGCACCATATTATATTTAATGAGAAAGCCCCTAGGATTTCCAAAGAGGCAGTACAGACATTTTTCCCATTGCCAGATTGTTTGTCGAAGAAAGTTTCACTTCTGTCATAGTTTTTAGGAGCCTACGCTTCTCCCCACGCCATGCCATATTATGTTCCTCACAAGCTACTTGCTAGAGATATTGCTTACCAGCTTGTGGTAAATGGTATTTCGAAACAACTTAAAGATGTTAATAAGGCCATTTGGCCTAATTTCCCTTTATGGTGCAGTACTTTTGCACTTTTTTATTTTGTTTATTCCTACAAAGAAGTTTCAAATGTTAATTTATTGAATTTAGATGTAATGCCAAAATGGCCATATAACCCCAATGATGTGATTAAAAATTACATCACAGAGCTTAAAGTGAAGCCTTTTGTGAAAGAGATAGCTAGATTTGATGATTTCTTTCAAGGTATTGAAATTTTTTTAGATGTACTAAATTTTGCATCCAGTCAACTCAATCAAGATGACTTGGAAGCCTTCCAAGCATACAAAAAAAAGAGACTGGAAAGGATTCCTCTGGATTTATTGAATATTGAAGATGTAAATAGACCGACTCCAAGTATTAGCTTGGATAATGAAGCTAAAGACATGTCTAAAGATGAGTCCGGGCAATCAGAACATCAATCTCAGAATTCGGATCATTCTGATAACGAATCCAAAAATAGAAATGAGATCCCAGAAAAGGTAACTAATGAAGTAATCAAAGAGATTTAGATGCAAGATAAAGTATGAAGTAATGGAACTAAATCATCTTCCGAAGAAGTTCAGCACAACCAAGATACCTGATAAGTCAAAAAAATCTCAGCCAAAGGATTTGAAGAGTGAATGGGATAAGTTTTCTAAGGCATTAAAATTGCCTCAAACAAAACCTAGTACTGATCAATCTACTAGTTTTCAGATGCCAAAACATTCTCAAAAATTCATGGAAACTTTTACTCCACTACAACAAGTTCCTGAAACTCATGATCGAGAGATCATTCTGGCTTACCCTATAGAGCAGATAGTTTTACAAATTAAGGAAATCCCTTTATTGGATGTATTCTACAGTCCTATTCATAAGGTTGTAGTCAAGAGAATGAAAAGGAGAAGAATTGATGATACAGGCTCAGGCCTTACAAATGAATTTGTGGACGTTTTATGGAAGGATCCTTTAGCTTATCCTACAGAACATTTAACCAATCTATCATAGTTTTCAGGGGCATATGTTCAAGTTTTACTGAAGCAAAAATAAGATAAAATACAAGATTTAGATATATTTTTAGAGAAATAAAAGTCCAACTCCAGCGAGCAATTGGAATTGAAAATATCATGGTTTCAAAAAGATTTTGAAAGTTTAAATTTGCAGCATCAGATTCAACTTACAGAAAATCAAACTCAACTGGAAGCAGCAATAAAAAAATTACAAATCTATCCACAACTAGAGAAATTCATAAGGGAAGCATTGGATGTGAATGTTAAGCTAAATAAGCAGCAAGAAGTATTTTTCCAACAAGCTTATATTACTAGCTCTCATCATGATTCAAGTGAAATCCTGATCCAGCAAGTGGCTATCCAGAAACTTGAGTGTGAGAAGATTGAGAATAAAATCAATGAACACATTCAATGGCAAGTATCAGACTCAGGAAAAGAAGTTGATCTACCCTAGGTAGATAAATTTCACAAGGAAATCTTATTTAAGGACTGGGAAGCATAGATAAGGCAAGCAGACAAAGCAGCAGCAAAAGTATCAAGGTTAATAAAGGAAATTTCTGAATCTATATGTGAATAGCTTTTGAAAGCAAAGCTTATCAAAGAGTGCACATTTGAAGTGCTCTCATAAATCAAACAGTTGAAAAAACAGTGGAAACAAAGGATGGAAATGCAGGAAGAAATGATTTAAAAAGTAAATAATTTTGACCAAGAAAATTATTGGAATTTTCTGATCGAACCTTATCATCAGTATCAAACCCTGTAGTCTTTAATTGATTCAACAAAAATATCACAGCCAGCACTCTCAAATGTAGTATTCAAGGGACAGGTCAGATCAAGAATTTTGCAGCCAGCTTAGCTCAAACCCATGCCATATATTTGTTAACTTCGAAATCAAATCCAAATGAAAGATTAGAAATCATATTTATATTGTTGCTTTATTTTCCTAGATTGTAGTTTAAGTTTGTCTTACGAGGATGGTTGTTTGAAACCTCCTCTATTTTTATGTAATAATCTATTTTTAAACATATTTAGTTTAGTATTTAAACCCATCTCATGCATTCAGAGAAGGGTCCAGAAATTTGTCAAAAACATTTGCAAAGAATGCACTTTTGTAAGTTTGTAAATGCTTTGATGGATTATTGGAACACATTATATTATCTTTTGACATTTGAAGTTGTTTAATTGATGTTGCACTATTGTACACTTTAAATTGATTGAAAGTGAAGAGAAGCAGAAAATCTACTGTTAGTTTATATGAGTAGGAGTTCATACATATGGTACTTCTATTCACTTGTATTAAGTTTTGCTTTCTAGATTGAAAAATATCTTTTTACTTGCATTATATATTTGAAACGTCATCATAAATCAATTTTAAATTCTCTTCTGTACTAATATTTTTCTATGATTTCTTATCTGATATATAATCACACATATGAATGCGATATAATTTTCACAATTCTTTTAATCAAAATATTTTGTCAAAAGAATCATCTTTACATAATTTTCATCTCTTCCAACTGTTAAATAATCTTCATTACTAATAGTTGGAGGATATCTCTTTAGATCGCATAAAGGAAGAAACACCCCAGGTATATAATAGAATAGAGAAGTGTTAGATAAATTCATGTGATAGATTAAAATCATTCTCCATTTGCACGTTGTATAAACAAAACACACCCCAAATCATACTTATTGGGAAACTGGTCCCTTCATCCCCAGTCAAAGCCACCACACCAAATGGAAAAGGACTTTCTCTAAGGTCTGGATTGGGTGGTATTTCCGCATGTTGTGGCAACGGAATTCCAAGGCCTCAACATTTTTGGCACTAGAAGGAGGGAAATTGTGAATGGCAAGAATATCTGATCAATCTAAAATTCAATCTAAGAGTCTCTCTCCATCTAGATCCCCTTCAACTTCCAGAAAATTAGCTAGATCTACATCTTTAAAATCTGAAGTTTAACATCCTTCTCCTAAGTCTCTTAGTGATACTCAACCCATACTATCTCCCGATTTTCATCAAAATTCCCCTGAAGTTCAGTCTTTTATAGAAAAGTTAGAGAGGGTATCCATTTCTGTTGAAAAACCTTAATCTTCTCAATCATCTAATATTAGTATTTCATCTTCTTTACAACCTAGAATAATATTAACTCGATCAGAAAGTCAAAAGACATGAATCCTTCCTTTCAAATTTCCCATCGATATTTCTCGAAGGAGAATAAAGAGGATTAAATTAGAGTCAATCACCAGTGAGATCTTATCCAATAATCTGCCCCATTCACCTCCACTCACTTCCACAACTTTCATTCTAACAATTAGTGTTACTTTAACTAGTTCCAATAATCAAACTATTATTCCTTCAACTATTTCTAACACTCAATCTGCCTCTTCTTCAACTCAAACTCAATCCATCACATCCACCCAAGGACCAATGGAAGGCTAGGTACCTCCACAAAATGTACAACCATGGAACAATCCAGGGGCTATAAAAATGCCTGCTCCTCTTTATCCTCTCCAAAAATACCCTGAAAGATGGTTACCTAAATTTAGTCTTGATGATGGTCTTCCAGCTGAAGAACACATTCATAATTACATGTTAGCCATTAATTTAAAAGAGGTAGTTGAATAAGATTGTGCTGTAAGATTATTTCCATATACTCTCACAGGATCTGCAGGATCCTGGTATTTTTCATTACCTGACTGCTCTATAACTAGCTAGAATATATTCGAAAAACAATTTTTAGCTAAGTTTGGGGATGACAGATCCACTGCATTGCTCAACAATGATTTATCAAATATAAAGGCTAAAACAAGGGAGAAAATAAAAGGTTTTAATTCAAGATTTAATAAATTTCTCAATAAAATTCCTGCTACAGTAGTTCCTGGTGCAGAAGTTCAAATTGAGTGGTATATTTCATCTATCCCATATAGTATAGCCATTTTTGTTGCTAGAGAAAAACTGCCTACACTCGCAAAAAATATGAAGGAATCTTTATCTGTAGAGAAACGCATAATCGCTCTTGAAAAGAAGAATTCCCAAGAATATAGGAAATCAAAGAAAGTATCCTTCAAAGATGATTAAAAAAATAAGCCATCTAAAGACCCTTTTGATGTAGAAGGCCTTCAGAAAGTTTTAAAGACTATGACAAATGAGATGGCAGATATCAAGAAACAAGTCGTTGGAAGTTCTAGCTCAAAAACGACTTTTAGACCCTTCAAGAAAAATCAGTATTCTAATACTCAACCTTCGAATATCATATCTAATGCTGAGTTTGATCAAGACACAGATGAAGAGAAAACAGAGGAAGAATAAAATGAAGAAGAAGAAGAAGAAGTTGAACTAAATGGAATGTGGGATTTTATCCTACCAAATGAGGGACAACAAGAAACTTTACCTGTGAGTACAAGGAGAAAAAATACTATTGAAGCAACGCAGCCAAATCAACGATAGAAGAATTCAATGCCTGCTAAGGATAAAACAATAAGTAAAAAGTCTACTTCTAAGGCTACACAAACAAACCCCGTTACTTCAGATACTCCACCTACATCAAAGACAATGGTAGCCTCTAACACTATTGAGTATAATGTAGTTGAAGATATGAAAAATACCAAGGCTAACATTTCAATTCACGAAGTTACTAAGTTAAAGCAGCAACAGAAAATTAGGGAAAATTTTAGGGGCTAATATTCGTAGGTGGGCTAATTTTCCATGCTTTTTCCAAAAAAAGATTCGCCAATTTCCATTTTTTTTAAATTGATTCGCCAAAATTTTATAGTATAAGATTATTTTAACCTAAAAATCGCCAAAAAATCATATATACTAATATAAAATAATTATAAACCTAAATATTTTTACAAAAGTATCATAATTTTTTTTACAATTTACATATTGGGGACTAGTAAGATTTGCCAAGGCTTCTAAACTTTAAGATAAACTTTCATCCTTAAAATTTTCCCTGCAGAAAATCTTACTTAGAGATTTAAATGCAGTTCCTGCTTCAGCCTTACTTGCTCTAGTAGTAGTCCAAGCTGCTAATCAAATGGGTAAACCACCTTCTCCTTCAACTAAAATAGATGCTACAGATTTGATTATGATAGGTGACCGATCCATCTCTCATACTCCTCCATTTCTTTTAACCTATGAGATATATAACAAAAATGTCCATAATTTTTTAATACACTCAGGGGCTTCCTCTAATATCATGCCAAAATCAGTATGTGCTAATTTGAACATAACTCCTTAGAGTTCTCCTATTCATCTAGTACAACTTGATAGAACTAAAGTAGAGGTTATAGGAGAAATAAATTATGTTTCTATCAGATTGTCATCAAACCCTAAGGTTTCTTAGATAATTAATATATTGGTGGTTGATATTCGTGAGTTTTACATTTTAGTGCTAAGAAGAGACTGGTCTGAAAAACTTCATGGATATTTTGCAACAGGCCGATCACATATGTGGCTACCAAACAACGAAAAGCCAAATCAAATCCAAGTAGACCGTGAAAATTTCTTGAAACATATAGTCATCAATCTTACGGGAATAAACGAACCAGTAGCATTCAATAATAATATTATTAGAAACTACTCAGCTGAATCATTTCTTGGAAATTTTAATGCTCAAACATCACTCTTTTTCGATAATGCAGTTATCTCTCAAATCGAGAAATTTTCCCAGACAAACACTTAGAAATGTAAAAATTTTGCAGATAAACCAGTAGTTAATTCTTTATTTTGATGGTTCTAAATTTGAAGATGGTGCATGAGCTGGTTGTATTTTAATAAGCCTAGAAGGAGAAAAAACCATGTTAGCGTGCAAACTTGAATTCAATTGCACAAATAATATAGCACAATACGAAGCATTAATCCAAGATATGTTCAAAGAAATTGACCTAGACATTAAATATCTGAAATTCCTAGGAGATTCGGAAATCATTGTTAAACAGGTAAGAAATACCATTCATTGTCATTCTGGACATTTTAATGCTCAAACATCACTCTTTTTCGATAATGCAGTTATCTCTCAAATCGAGAAATTTTCCCAGACAAACACTTAGAAATGTAAAAATTTTGCAGATAAACCAGTAGTTAATTCTTTATTTTGATGGTTCTAAATTTGAAGATGGTGCATGAGCTGGTTGTATTTTAATAAGCCTAGAAGGAGAAAAAACCATGTTAGCGTGCAAACTTGAATTCAATTGCACAAATAATATAGCACAATACGAAGCATTAATCCAAGATATGTTCAAAGAAATTGACCTAGACATTAAATATCTGAAATTCCTAGGAGATTCGGAAATCATTGTTAAACAGGTAAGAAATACCATTCATTGTCATTCTGGACATTTAAAGCATTACCAATCATTAGTCCAAGAATTGACCATTCATTTCTTAGCCTTCAATATTTCTTCCGTGCCTAGAATATAAAATGCTAGTGCAAATTTATTGGCTAATGTAGCATCGAAATTAAGCCCATCTTAAGAATTTAGTCATGATATATTTTCCATTGAATTACCCTATAGACCATTTATTCCTGAAAATATTACCAATTGGAGAGTATTTAATAATGATTTAGATATTATATATTTCCTTACATCTGAAGGATCTTATGATAGTTAAATTTTAGATGAAATGGAACTTGACATTCAGATAAAGGATGAGAAAGATGAAATTCCAATTCCTAAGTCAGTTGTCAAATTAGAATACCTTTATGATCTAAAAGATAGGTTTAAAAGAGTTACTAAATCTAAAACTCAAAGTTCTATCTTAAGATTTGAGTTAGTAAATCTTGGAACTGATGATAAACCTCAAAATGTCAATTTAGGTCTTGGTCTATCTTCTGATGAAATATTATCATTTTTCAAGTTATTAAGAATGTACAAAAGTGTTTTTTCTTGGGATTACACTGATCTTAAAACATATGACACTTATGTGATTCAACACACTATTCCTATGATTTCAGATGATAAACCTATACAACAGAAGTTGAGGAAAATTCACCTGAATCTTGAAAATAAAATCAAAACTGAACTGAATAAACTCCTCAAAGAAAAAATTATCTTTCCACTTATACATTCTAAATGGTTTTCAAATTTGGTTCCTATCAGGAAGAAAAATGGTGATATTAGGATTTGTATTGATTTTAGGAATTTAAACAAAGCATGTCAAAATGACAACTTTCCATTACATACCATGGAACAAGTACTGCAAACAGTAGTTGGTTCTAAACTTATGTCTTTCCTAGATGGATTTTTCAGGATATAACCAAATCCCCGTGCATCCAAATGAAATATTGAATACTACCTTCAGGAGTAAGTGGGGAACCTACACCTATCAAAATATGACATTCGGGTTAATTAATGTAGGTGCCACTTTTCAGAGAGCTATGGACATGTCTTTCAGAGGACTCATAAATAAATCATTTGTTATTTATCTAGATGACATTACAGTCTTTTCTAGACAATCAACCAATCATGTGAATGACCTAAAGGAAGTCTTTGCGTGATGTAGAAAGTATGGAATTTCATTAAACCCAAATAAGTCATATTTTTCTTTAGGTGAAGGAAAAATTTTAGGATTCATTGTGTCAAAGAAAGGTATCTATATTGATCCTGAAAGAATTGAAGAGATAAAAAGAATTCCTTTTCCTCATAACAAGAAAACTATGTAGTCGTTTCTTGGACAAATAAATTTTGTAAAAATATTTGTCACTGATTTTTTGCAAATAGTTTTACCATTGCAAACCATGATTAAGAAAAATTTAGTCTTTAAATGGGGACATAACGAAAGAAAAGCATTTGATTTGATCAAACAATCCATTATCAATGCTCCATTCCTGACTACCCCCAATTTTCTTAATCCTTTTACTTTATACAGCTTCTCATCAAATACATCTTACGATGTTGTTCTAACATAGCTTAATGACCAACAAATTGAAGCACCAATATCATTTTTCGGTTCCAATTTGTAAGGTGCAAAACTAAATTATTCATCTGTTGAGAAACAAGCATTTGCTTTCTTTAAAGCTATAAAGCATTTTAGACCATTTCTCCTTAAATCTCACACCAAAATAATAGTTCCATTCTCTGTAGTGAGACAACTATTGATGCAAAGAGAATTAGGAGAGAAAAGGTCTAACTGGGTTACTGCTTTAAAAGAATATGATGTAGAAATTAGACCTTCTAAAATTGTTAGAGTTCAAGGTTTTTGCAGAATGCTAACAGGAGCATCCCATTTATCATCTGAGACAGATTCAGGTAATAATGTGTAAGTATCAGAGGTAAGCCTCAATGATATGCAATCTCAATATGATGATCTCAAATTTTATTTGAAAAATGGATATGCCCCAACCCAAATAAGTTATAAAACAAAACATGCTTTTGGATTAAAGGCCAAGCAATATGAATTAATAAATGACGTATTGTTTAGAAGAAACTTTGATTATGTGCTATTAAGATGCTTAGAGAAAACTGAAATAGAGAATTTCTTGCAAGAACTCCATGATGGACCAGCTGGAGGACATTTTGGAGGAAATACAACAACACACCAAATCCCGCATGCCGATTACTATTAGCCTACACTTTTCAAAGATGCTCATCAATATGCAAGAAAATGAAAATTTTGTCAAAGTGCATGTGGAAGAAAAAGGAAACCATCCTTCTCATTACAACCAGTTAATATGAAGCAACCATTTGAACAATGGGGATTAGATATAATCGCTGAGATCGTTCCTAACTCTTCCAAATAGCATAAATGTATTCTCACAGCTATAGATTATTTTACTAAATGGGTGGAAGCAATTCCATTAAAGGTAGCCAACTCTAAGAATATTATTGATTTCATTGATCAATTTATCATAACTAGGTTTGGTTTACCTATTGCTTTAATGTTCAAATTTTTAGGATATTTCGACACATAGGAAATAGGCTCCTTTTGTGTCACCTTTGTAAATCCTTCAATCCTATCCCAAGTTGTTCTTAAGGGGGGATGTTAGGATATTTCGACACATAGGAAATAGTTAAGTATAACTTGGTCTAGTGTAGAGTTAGGTAAAGTGTGTTTATTTACTATGTACATTTGTAACTTATAATCCGACAGTCACAATTTGTAGTGATCTGACGGTTCACTCTCTCCTCGGTATTAATGAAACTTGATCCATGGCTTAAAACCCGATTGGTCCATGATATCTATTTAAAGAGCATGGAGGGTCATTTTTCCGGTAACTTTTTATGAGAGAAACATATGTAATCTTTATTTTTATATTAATAAATTGCCTAAAGTGGTCGCGTTGGCTCAGGTCGTGGATTGTTTCCCTCTTTGAGGGTTTTAACCACGTGATAATACTGTTGTATTGATTTGTGATTTGTTTGTGAGTGGTGACCTTTGGTGTTTGATCTAAGGAACTTACCCTGTAAATTCCTACATGGTATCAAAGCTATTTTGAGGTTTGCATCCGTTGTTGATCCAAATTTGAAGCCGGTTTGACTGCATGTGACTGTTGTTTTCTGGATCTACTATTTATGAACATTTTTGGGCTTGAAGAATTACTTTGTTTTGTCCATAGCATATTTTATAGTGAGGAACCCCTTTCATTTCATACGAAAAGGTTTATGGTTGCCCAAGTTATGCCAGTTTAGATCTGAAGGTATAAAGTATCTGTTTTACAATTATATTTGTTAATAGTTCTGCTTACTTCGGTTCCCTCTACTTATTTTGGTTTTTAGGTTTTATTTATTTGCTGGATCTAAACCCTCTTCTCTGTGTCTGCTCTTTTCTCTACGATGTGTGCAATCTCAGAAAATCAGAAACGAGAAGAAGGGAATTTTTTTTTGCTACATATGCTCTTTCCCCGCGACTTTCTGCAATCTCGGGAAATCAGAAATAATGAAAAAATAGATAGTTTCTGGTAAGGCTAACTGAAAATCTAACGTTCTGCCATAAGGCTTGTATTTCATTTTTTTTTTTTTGCTCAGATTTTATGTTTTTTGTGTAGGAAAAAACATGCACATGGAAGACTACAAAAAAAAAGAAAAAAATACCCTTCCTCCTTTCAAACAATTACATAATCCTTTTACTATCTCACTTGGCGAGAAGTTAGTTTATGAGAATAGAGGTCTTGGGTTCAAGTCTCTTTCTCAAGCTTCTTTTGTAAAAAGTTTTTTGTTAAAGGGGAGGGAATTTTTTTTTAAATTTGATCTTCATCATCAAATTTCAAACCGTTCCCATAACTATTCGACATCTACAACTTAGTTTATTTTTAAAAGGCATAACTTCTTCATCCAGAAGCCATTTTTTTTAATCAGCCTAATTTTTCGAGATCTTTCCATTGGAGAAATTAGTTTCAGTTTTTTTCAGCTTCAGTGTTTAAAAAAAATGGAAAGTGCATGCTCAGTTATTATTAATAGCACCAATTATTTCCAATGGCTACCTCACATGGTATATTTACTTAGAAGTAAAGGGATTTATAAAATAGCCACAAGAAAAGAAACTAAACCTTTCAATGATGATAAAGCCGCTAAATGGGAAAATAAACAAGATCAAGCACGAGGGTTGATAGGAATTTCCATTTCTCAAGATCTTTGATTTCATATCCTTGACATTGACACCCCTGATGAAGCTCTAAAAAAGCTAAATACTGTTTTTGGCATTCAAAATCAAATCAGGGCCCACTAGCTTGAAAATGAGTTGCTTACTTTGGACCCCAATAATTTCTCCTCTACTGAATTTTTTTTGTCCAAATTCAAGACCCTTAGACTTCTTTTAGAAGTTTGTAAGGTCAAAAAGGAATATGGTAGCCTCATCTATTCCATTCTTTCTAAGCTTGGTCCCGCATACTTTGTATTTGTTTCCACCTTCCATTCCACTAGAGAAGCCATCATTTCTTCAGGAACCGCCTACAATAACCCCTCTTTTGATGCCTTTTGTGATTATTTGATAAGGGAACAAGAAAAAATCTTACACCTTGGTCTTATCAACTCTGGAAATTCTTCTAAGAAAGCCTTATCCGCCCAACAAAAACCATATCAAAAGAATCCCAAGAAGCAGTATCCTAAAAAGTATGGTCTTAAACCAAACAATGGTCTGAAGCAATTTTAGCCACAAATTGACAAAGAAACTCACCAAACTGATAAGGAAACTAAAAACAAAGGGAAGAAAATAGATAGACATTTAAACTTTTGTAATCGTGATGGCCATATAGAGTCCAAATGTTTTAAGAATATGGAAGCCTTAGAAGCAGAAATGAAGAAGCACAACAACAATTTGGAGCACTCTTCACCTTCATCTTCAGGAATGGCACTTTCTGCTTGTGGTTTTCAAGCATCTGGCTATGCATTAAATGTATCTTCTTCTTCTCATTCTCATGAGTGACTCATTGATTCTAGAGCCTCTTACCACATGGCCAAAAATAAAGCCATGTTTTCTTCTTTAAATGATTGTAACACCAAATATATTTATGTTGGTGATGATAGATCTCTTAGTGTTGTAGGATCTGGAACCATTCATCTAGATAATGGTCATTTTAATGATGTACTATGTGTTCCTACCTTTTCATGCAACCTTCTATCTGTTTATCAGATAACTCATTCAGGTGAAGGGAAAATAGTTGAATTATCACCTCATGATGTTGTAATCAAGGACCTCAAATATCCTAGACGTATTTTGGCTACTGGCATTGCTAATGATTCCACAAGGTTGTATAATTTTGGAAACTTTGGGTCATCATGTCTTCCCTCCATTTTTGTTGCTCATAATGATGAAGTGAGAGAACTTTGGCATGAGTGATTTGGTCACTTAAACTATTTCTCTCTTCAAACTCTATGTAAAGAAAATATGGTGACAGGTCTTCCTATGGTATCTTGCTGAGATGGTGTCTGCTTCGGGTGTGTACTTGGAAAACATCATCGGGATATTTTTTACAAACGTGCCTCTTGGCACGCTTCAGCCCCTTTACAGCTTGTGCACAATGATTTATGTGGTCAACTTCCTGTTGTTTCTTTCTTTGGTTGCAAGTACTTCTTAACTTTCATTGATGACTTTTCCAAACACATTTGGGTATACTTCTTAAAGCTCAAGAGTGGATTTTTTAACATGTTCTTGGCCTTTAAGGCCTTTGTTGAGAAACAATCTGGACATCAAATTCTTAAGTTAAGATCAGACAATGGAGGAGAATATGTTAACAAAAAATTTATCAACTTTTGCACTAAGCATGGAATTCAATTACAACATACTGTTCCATATACTCCACAACAAAATGATGTAGTTGAAAGGAAGAATTGCACCTTAAAAGAAATGGCTAATTGTATGCTTCAATCTAAAGGACTTAGTCTCAATTTTTGGGCAGAATTAATTAACTGTGCAAATTACATAGTAAATCGCACTCCTACTAAGGTTTTAAAGAATATAACTCCAGAAGAAGCTTAGAGCTCAATCAAACTATATGTAAGTCACTTTCATGTTTTTGGAAGTGATGCTTGGGCCCATATTCCATATGCGAAACATAAAGCCTTAGAACCTAAGAGTGAAAAATGCATTTTGTTGGATATTATGAATATGTCAAAGGATATAGACTTCTTCAACCAAAATCAAAAAATATAATTATTAGAAGAGATGTAAAATTTGATGAAAATATATCGGCCTGCGAGCCTAGTTCGGTGGGTGTGCCACCTTTAGCCTGCGAGCGTGATTCGACATATGTGTCACCTCTCTCTATCTCTTCTATTTTTTATAGCATTCCTTCTAGTTCAGATGATGACAGTGACGATGAAAATCCTCCTCCACCTCTTGAAGATATTCTTTCCGCTCCACAGCTTCCAAGATGGGTTCGCTCTACTCAGGATGCAATAGGTTCTCTTACAGGTGACCCTGTAGATCGAAGACGTACACGTTCTCAGTTCGAAAGAGCCTCTTCCTTATTAGCTCAAGTTCCAGAAAATCCTGATCCAGACACCTTTGAAAAAGATTTTGGTCATCCAGATTGGGATGAAGCTATGAATAATGAATATCGTTCCTTATTTTCAAACGATACTTGGGATCTTTTTCCTCTTCTAAAAGGAAGAAAACTTGTCATATGCATATGGGTTTACAAAACAAAGTTTGGCCTCGATGGAAAAGTGGATAGGCATAAAGCTCATCTTGTTTCTAAAGGCTTTTCACAAGTTGAAGGCATTGACTATACTAAAACCTTCTCCCCTGTTGCCAAAATGAATTCTATTTGCCTTGTTCTTTCCCTTGCTGCCTCCTTTAAATGGGAAGTCCATTAGATGGATGTTAAATCTGCCTTCTTACATGGATATTTGCATGAAGAAATCTACATGGAACAACCCCCTGTCTTTATCCAAAATGACTCTAGCCTTGTTTTTCGCCTTAGGAAGTCTCTCTATGGTCTCAAACAAGCTCCTCGGGCTTGGTGTGCTGAAATGGAGAGATTTCTATTATATAATGGCTTTTCTAGGTGTCATTCTGACAACACTGTCTACACCAAGAAAGTGGGTAAGTCCTTCACCATCCATGTTCTTTAAGTTTTTGATATTATCCTTACTGGTAGTGATCCCAACCATATAAACCATGTGAATTATAGCCTCAAAAATAAGTTTGAAATGACAGACTTAGGACACTTGCATTATTTCCTTGGTCTTCAAGTCTTGCAATCCAAAGAAGGTATTATCCTTTCTCAATCCAAGTATGCATGTGATCTTCTACGCCACTTTCACATGGAAGATTGTAAGCTAGCCCCTTCACCCTTTCAGTCTCAAGTCAAGCTTTCAATCACTTGTACTACTCCTGAATTTGATGCTACCTTATATCATCAACTTGTTGGTAAACTTTTGTATCTAACCCGTACCCGTCCTAACCTTTCCTTTGTCGTTGGTCTTGTTGCTCGGTTTATGCACAACCACATGAATGTCACTGGAAAGAAACTAAAAGAATACTTCAATATATTCAAGGTAAAATTCAGTTCAGGATTCATTACAGTAAAGGAGCCCCTCCATTGTTGATTGGTTTCACTGATTCTGATTGGGCTGGTGACCCTGATGATTGAAATTCTACTGTAGTATATATATTCACTCTTGCTTCAGGACCTATTACATGGTCTTGTAAGAAACAAAGTGCCATCTCTCTTTCTTCAGTAGAAGCAGAGTATCGTGGTGCAATTGAAGCCAGCAAGGAAGCCATGTGGCTTTGTCAAATCCTGTCTGAATTTGGTCTTCATCAGCAACATCCAACTACACTTTGGTGTGATAATCAGAGTGCCATTCAGCTATGTAAAGATCCAGTTCAACATCAGCGTATGAAACACATTGAGCTCTCCATACACTTCATCAGAAATTTCATTCAGGATCATGTTCTTGAAGTGCAGTATTGTCCAACCAATGATCAAGTAGTCGATATCTTTACAAAAGCTCTCACAGAAGCAAAGTTTACCAAACTTCGATCCATGCTTGGAGTTCAGGAAAGTTATCATTAAGGGGGGATAGGCTCTAATGCCTCCTTCCTTCTCATATTATGTCACCTTTGTAAATCCTTAAATCCTATCCCAAGTTGTTCTTAAGGGGGGATGTTAGGATATTTTGGCACATAGGAAATAGGCTCCTTTTGTGTCACCTTTTTAAATCCTTCAATCCTATCCCAAGTTGTTCTTAAGGGAGGATGTTAGGATATTCAGACACATAGGAAATAGTAAAGTATAACTTGGTCTAGTGTAGAGTTAGGTAAAGTGTGTTTCTTTACTATGTACATTTGTAACTTATAATCTGACGGTCACGATTTCTAGTGATCTGATGGTTCACTCTCTCCTCGATATTAACGACACTTGATTCGTGGCTTAGCACCTGATTGGTCCATGATCTCTATTTAAAGAGCATGGAGGGTCATTTGTCCAGTAACTGTTTATGAGAGAAACATATGTAATATTTCTTTTTATATTAATAAATTGTCTGAAGTGGCCGGGTTGGCTCAGGTCGTGGGTCGTTTCCCTCATCGAGGGTTTTAACCACGTGATAATACTGGTGTACTGATTTTTTATTTGTTTTTGAGTGGTGACCTTTGGTGTTTGATCCAAGGAACTTACCCTATAAATTCCTACATCGATAATGCATCTTATTTCTCAGGAGCTGCCATGATAGAATTTGCAATCAAAAGAGGCTTTAAAATTAATTATTCTGCAAATTATTATCTGCAAGGAAATGGTTTAGCAGAATCTACAAATAAAAACCTTATTAGAATCATCAAACGAATTTTTGATCAAAATCAACGAAATTGGCATAAGTCATTAATTTTTGCTCTTTGGGCAGACCGAATAACTTAGAAAGATTCCATTGGCACTTCTCCATTCAATCTTGTTTATGGAAAAGGATTTTTTCTTCCTACCAATGTAATTATTCCTTCTCTTGCCTTAGTTCAATTTATTGATGAATCTCCTTCTTCTTCCTTGCAAGTAAGACAATTTCAAATTCTTAAGCTGGAAGAAGAAAGAGAAAAAGCTAAAGATACTCATGCACATCATCAACAGATAATAAAAGCTTCATTTGATTCAACTTCTGTTACCCCAAAAAACTTCCAAATTGGTGATCTGGTATTGGAATGGGACAAAGCACATGAGGAAAAAGGTAAACACACCAAATTTCAAAGACTGTGGTTAGGTCCATTTCAAATCATTGAGGAAATATGCCCGTCAACATTTTTATTGCAAGATCTATCAGGAAAAAGAGGTTCTTTGCCTGTTATTGGGCAGATTTTAAAGAAATAATTTTCATAGGAGGCAACCCCTTCTATTCCCTGTATATTATTGTCTTTTTCTTTTCCTTAGGAAAATAAATCTTGAGTAGTATTGATTTTTGGCTTTTCAAGTAAACATCTCAGATAATATTTTTGATTTATCGCTTATAGAAATAAGAAATGTTAAGGAAAAAATCGAAAAATTCGAAAGTAAAATAGATTCTATTTTCACTGAAAGATGAAATTTCACTGAAGTTATTTATTCTCTGATGAACTCTCATCTTTATACAACATGGTTATTATGTTATCATTCAATAAAAGAATCTTTAACATAGTAAAGACTCTTTTACAGAGAAGCAATCTAAAACTCAAAAAATTATCATCCAGAATCCTCAAAAGGACCAATGATTCACCCCATCCAGGAAACCTTATCAATTTTTAGAAAGAAATTAAAAAAATTATAATATAAAATATTAAAAGATAATAAGTCTCATCACGGGCTTGTTTACCATGTTCATAGGGAAATAGTTGAACTGACATTACCAATATTTCCTACCAAAACAAGGAAATGACTTGAGATTATATCAAGAGCACAAGGCATCTCATCAAGAGCTAGCTTGATCAGTTTAATTACAACCGGTGAATGGCATTTTCAATATTTGATTACTAAGCCAAGCCAATGGTTTTTAAGTAAATAAAAATATAATAGAAAATATCTACAAAACAGAAATGCAAGTTCCAAAAAAGATCAAGTGTATAAAGTTAGAATTTATTTTTGAAGATTGTAAGAAAGACTGGATGGGACAATGAATCATTGTTGGGTAAAAGGTAACCCTGCCAAGAGCTTAAATTTCCTATTGGATCAGTCGCTCTACCTGTGATAAAAGAGTAAATATTTATAAAGCTAATCTGAAAGAGCCACCTGCTTTATCTTTTTGAACTGAGTAAAGACTAATATAGATACTCATACTTTTATTTTTAAAGAGGAATTCTTATGAATTATAATTCAGAGAGATTTTGTTGCTTAGTGAGATATTATTTATTGAAATTCATTCCTGCAACTATTTTTATTTCGAAAAAGTTTTTAGAAATTTCAAAAATCTAATCAAAGATATTTGATTCTCCCAAGTGAATCGCCAATTGTTGTGTTATACAACAACCCCCATTTATTTTTACTAAATGGGGACCCTTTAAAATAAATAGGAAATTTATTTGTTTGATTTTAGCCTAAGTCAAAAAACTTTAGGAAATAAATTTCTTTTCTTTTTCGCTTTCATTCCTTAGCGTGCATTGAAAATCACATAGCTTACAAGGTGAACAACTTAAAACATATTAAGTCTTGCGGGCTGCGATATATGCTAAACCTTTTCGAAGTCATATAAAACTCCTGTTGCAAAAGCTTTAAACACCGCTATAAAAGAAAATCGCATCGCGTCTTGTAAAATGATCAAACTTATAACAATTCAATAAGAGTTGTGATTAAACGAACCCGACGAATCAATAAAGAAACAAACATAAAACTTCAAGTGTCTGAAAAATCACATCGGCATGATTCCTTAAGTGCACTTCGCATTTCACAGAAAATAACTAAATACAAGTTTTATTACCGTATAGAAATTGTGATGTGTCAATTGCGCAGATTGCATTTCGTGAAATTTATCGATAACATAACTAATAGAAATAATCTTGATTGCGATATGCGAAAATTGATAGTTATTTCTTAAGTGTGCGAAATGATTTATATATAATCAACTGAATGTAATATCTAACGTCTTAAATGGATTGATAGGCATTTCACGTAAAGGTGTGTAAGAGAATTGATTGAAAGAATTATCGATGATTAACGACATTTAATAGGAGTGAGGTTTGAAAGATTCATATATACTTTGAGCATGTTTTGAATGATTGAACGTCAGATTTGAGATTATATCGCTTTAATTCTATCTGTCTCTCTATTCTCTCTATTTTTTTTATTTTTTCTCTATTTACTTGAAATTAGAAACCACTTAATGGAGCAAGGATAACAGAGATGAGCAAGAAAGGCAAGGAAATTTCCCAAGCATCATCTACTGAAGACTTAGATATGTCTCCCTTATTCTCAGATACCACCTGCAACAAAGATTGTGGCAATTCCTCGTGGGAGGCAATGTATCAATTCTTCGAGAATGAAAATCCAAGGGTAATAATCAAAGTTTCTACAACAGGCGCGTCAGTTCCTTCAGACCCGACCTATTTCGACATTGCATGCTCATTCACTCATAACATAGTAGCAAAACCAAATATTCTCCCCTATACATATATGGTTAAGTGGGTAATTGACCACTTGAACATGAAGATACAACATTTAAGGATTCAAACGGAGAGAATATCAGTTCATTCAGGGCAGAAGATTTGAGGGCAATGTACCATTTACTCATTGCACAGCAGAATTATGACAAAGCTTTTCTTCAAAGCTTTAGAGCAAAATATCCATACCTGATGAAAGTCATAAAAGAATGGAAGGATGACCAAGGCAAGGTTTAACGGGACAAACGTGGTACGTACCCAATAGCACAAATTCCTTCCCCTTATTGCTATGTTTCCGGTATGTTTTGTAGTTTGTTTGTAAAGCCTGATAATACTAGGTTTTCTATAGATTGGGTCCTATTAATTGACACAATCGTCAATTCCTTAATTCTGAATTGGGAAAATATCCTATCTAATAATTTAGCCAGAAATATCATGGAGTATAGGAGTAAAAGAGGTGTTTCCTCTAGGGAAATACCCCTTTTTTACATGAGTGCCTATGGCATGGATGCAATTTTATTTTCATCTAGATTTTTACAAAATTTTCCATAGAGTCATACTGCCTAGCACCAGACTATATTTAACGAGAAACCCCCTAGGATTTCCAAAGATTCTAGTATAGAAATTTTTCCTGTTGCCAGATGGTTTGCCGAAGAAAGTTTCACTTATGTCAGAGTTTTTGGGAGCTATGCTTCTCCCCAAATCCTGCCATATTATCCTGACAAGCTACTTGCTAGAGAGATTGCTTACCAGCTTGTGGTAAATGGTATTTTGAAACAACTTAAAGATGCTCAAAAGGCCATTTAGCCTAATTTCTCTTTACAGTGCGGTACTTTTTCACTTTTTGATATTGTTCATGCCTACAAGGAAGTTTCAAATGTTAATTTGTTGAATTGGTCGTAATGAAAAAATGGCCATATGACCCCAATTATGTGATTAAAAATTACATCATAGAGCTCAAAGTGAAGCCTTTTGTGAAAGATATAGATATATTTGATGATTTATTTCAAGGTATTGAAAAGTCTTCAAATGTACTAAAGTTTGCAATTAGTCAACTCAATCAACATGACTTGGAAGCCTACCAAGCATACAGAAACAAGAGACTGGAAAGGATTCCTCTAGATTTATTGACTATTGAAGATGTCAACAGACCGACTACAAGTATTATCTTGGATAATGAAGCTAAAGACAAGTCTGAAAATGAGTCAGGGTAATCAGAACATTAATCTCAGAATTCAGATCATTTTGATAATGAATCTGAAAATAGAAATGAGAGCCCAGAAAAGGTAACTAATCAAGTAATAAAAGAGATTGAGATGCAAGAGAAAGGAGGAAGTAATGGAAATAAATCATCTCCCCAAGAAGTTAATCACAACCAAGATAAACCTGACCAGTTAGAAAAATCTCAGCCAAAGGATTTGAAGAGTGAATGGGATAAGTTTCCTAAGGCACTAAAAACGCCTCAAACAAATCCTAATATTGATCAATCTTCCAATTTTCAGACGCTGGAACATTCTCAGAAATTAGTGGAAACTATTACTCCACTCAAACAAGTTCCTAAAACTCATGATTGAGAGATCATTCCGACGTACCCTACACAGAAGATAGTTTTACAAATTGAGGAAATACTTTCACTGGATGTCTTCTACAATCCTAGTCATAAGGTTGTAATCAAGAGAAGGAAAAGGAGAAGAATTGATGATACAATATCAAGCCTTACAAATGAATCTGTTGACGTTTTATGGAAGGATCATTTATCTGATCCTACTAAAAATTTAACCAAGCTATTATAATTTCACCGAAAAGGGAGGCATATATGTAATCACTATTGGTAAGATACCCAAAAATTTTAAATGTTATGTTAAGAAGCATAAAGAAGATAAAATACAAGATTTAGAGAGGTTGTTAGAGCAAGATGTAGAAATTATATGTACTAAGCATGCATATGTCCAAGATCCACCTGATCTCACACTATTTAAATTTATGCAAAATACTAAATCAATTCCACTTGTTAATCTTTTGCGGAAAATTTAATTGCACACGCATGTGAAGCATAAACAAAAATAATCAATCGCACATAACACAGTTTTTAATCAGGAAAGCCTGAAGCTGAAAACCCCAACTATATATTATGTAACATGGAGATCATATGAAAATCTCATACAAAAATACAAAGCTTATCACAAGCTCTTAGTACAGTACAATCGTCATACACTAATCAGGACCAATCTTGCAAATCCATGCACCGATCTTTGCCTCCTGCTAGCCTACCTCCACTGCACAATCTCTGTTGAAGAATAGCTCTGAATGAATTCGAATTACTCCATCCTTGACTGCGCAATCCTCATTGGCATCTCCACTAAGTGTGTGATGCAATCAATGCATCACTATAGTCACAACAGATAGTCTATCTTGCCCTTTCACCTATCTCTCCACTGGTCTCCACTGAAACTGCCATGCACTGTAGTTAATTGTTGTATTGTTTAGTTGATTAATGAGTTATTATTTGTGAATTAATTAACTAATTAATTCACTCCACTCTCACTAGTGTATCATTCAGTTAGACTAGATACAACTAGCTCAACTGAGTCTAACTGAGTTAAACTAAATACAACTCCATAACTACTTCTTCCAACTGTGTCATAACTCTGCCACTTGAGTTCTAACTGATTCCTCCATGCATTAGCTCCATTAAACCCTTAGGAATAGCGTAATTCCTTCTGTCAGCTGATGTGCCACATCTGTGCACTGAACTGAAGTGCTCCAAGAGAATAAGTTGTTGTTTAGAGTCTAATTATTATTAAGAGCTAATAATAATTGACATGCATCTATTTTTAGATTGACGATCTATAAATAGACTTCACCCAATATTCTAAAAATAGAATTTCATCTATTTTTCCAACTTGATCAAACCATCCACAAATAGCATCTGCAACTTACGATATGATCATCATGTCTAAAAATAGACTTGCATAAAAATAGCCTACGGGCCCACTTAGCAGTGAAAGCGACTCTTTTCACTAAGCTCATCATCTTGTTGAATCTCAACACTCCCTCTCAACAAGATAGGGATTATCCTTCACCCCGATCCTACCTCTATGGTATTCGAATTTGCTCCTAGTGAGCGCCTTCATCAGAATATCTGCATCCTGATCCTCTGTGGGAATGTATTGAAGCAACTTGATCTTCCGCTACACACAATCTCTGATATGATGATACCGGATATCAATATGTTTAGATCTATCATGAAACATAGGATTAACTGAGAGATTAATGCAACTATGATTATCACAATGAATCACCGTGGGATCTAAATGCGAACCGAACAAAGCAACTATAATCTTCCTCATCCAGATAGCCTCACATGTAGCTAAACTTGCTTCCATGTATTCTGCTTCCGCTGAACTGAGTGCCACGGATCTTTGTTTCCTGCTATACCAAGAAACTGTCATAGATCCGATATTGAAAATCCCTCCTGATGTACTCTTTCTGTCTGTTGGGCTTCCTGCCCAATTTACATCCGTGAAGCCATGCAACTTCACCTCATCCGTCTGTCTGTACCATAAACCATACTCAGATGTGTCCCTGAGATATCTCAGGACATGCTTGCGCGCCTTCCAAAAGAGCTTGGTAGGCTTAACCATCGCTTGTGAAAGCTGGTTCACTGCATAGCATATGTTCGGTCTTGTATTGACTAAATACATGACTGAACCCACCAACTGTCGATAAACAGTGGCATCCACTACCTCTGCCGATGTAGCATCCTCTTTCTTCCAATTTCCTAGAAGAGGAGTGTCGATAGGCTTATAGCCTTGCATGTGAAACTTCTCCAGTATCTCCCGGTCATACTTGTCTTGAGACAAAAATAGTTCACCTTCCCATTACCATATTTCCAATCCAAGGAAATAATGAAGGAGGCCGAAATACTTGATCTCAAACTCCTTTGCAAGATCTACCTTGCATGAGTGTATCAACTGCTCATCACTTGTTAGTATTAAATCATCAACATAAATTACAATGATTAAAATCTTACCCTCAACCACAATCTGGTACAGGTTTGAATCCGCCTTACTCTTGGTGAAGCCAAGTCCAGTGAAATAGTCGTCGATCCGAGTGTACCAAGCACGGGGTGCTTGTTTCAGCCCATACAACGCTCTTTTGAGCCTGCACACATGCGACTCGCTGCTGAAGATCTAAAATCCTTCAGGTTGCTCAATGTACACCTCTTCCTCAATGATCCCATTAAGGAACACAGTCTTCACATCCATCTGATGAATGTGCCAACCCATCTGCGTTGAGAGAGAAAGGATGGTCCATATGGAAGAATACCGTGCGACAGGTGCAAAGGTTTCTTCATAGTCAATCCCCTCAATCTGTGAGAAGCCCCGGGCAACTAATATTGCCTTATACTTCTCGACGCTCCCATCAACAACTTGCTTTACCTTGTAGATCCATCTTGATCCTACAACTGATTTTCCCACTGGCCTTGGAACAATCTCCCAAACATTGTTTCTAACAATGGAGTCATACTCCTCCACCATGGAATCTACCCATGTAGGCTCCTACAATGCTTATTCAAAATAATATGGCTCTGTCACATTACACTTGCTCATAAGAGCCATGTATCCAGTATATCGTTCAGGTGACTGTCTCTGTCTGCGCTGTGATGTAGGGACTCCTAAATTTTGTGCCGCATCAAGCTTCAGTCTCCCAGCTTTTGTGGTACGCTTTCTGCCTTGTCTGATGTCTGGTTCTGCATGAGTGGACTCCTCCACTCCATGAATCTCCTCCTACGGCTAATCCACATCCAGAGGCTCATCTTTGAGAACAAGAAGTTCCTCCTCCACATGCAAGTGTAGCTCCCTCTCAAGCGACAACTTCATGGCTTTCACCTCATTGAATTTTATATCCCATCGCACAACAGTCATCCGACTGTTTGGAAAATACACACGATTGTTATGGGGTTTTTCTGTGTACCCCACAAATATCCCAACTTCTGCAGTCGGCTTCAGCTTCTTCCTGGTATCCTTCATCACATGAATGTAAACAGGTGAGCCAAAAATCTTCAAATGAGAAATATCAGGCTTCTTACCAGTAAAAGCTTCTTCGGGTGTACTCATGCCAAGTACTCTATGAGGACAACGGTTTTGCACATAAACCACAATGTTGCATGCTTCTGCCCACAAGTGCATCGGTAGGCCCTGGTCATGCAGCATCGCTCGTGCAGCACCCACGATCGTTCTGTTATTTCTCTCCGCGACCCCATTCTATTGTGGGTTATGAGGCACTAAGAGTTCTCTTTGAATTCCTTCTTTGCTAAAAAAGTATTTGAATTTTCCCGAGATGTATTCAACGCCATTATCACTCCGTAAAGCTTTCAATTTCTTCCCCAACTCCTTCTCCACCAATGCCTTGAACTCACAAAACTTTGAGAATGTTTCACTCTTCTTCTGCATGAAGAATATCCAGCATCTACGAGAATAATCATCAACAAATATCACATAATACTTGTGTTTTGTTGTTGAAGCAACTGAGAATGGTCCACACACGTCTGTGTGAATTCTTTGTAGGATCACCGAAGCACGGTTCTCCTTCTCATGAAAGGTGGTCTTCACAAACTTTCCCATAGTACATCCCTTGCACTGATCTGACTACGCAAGAGTACCCTTGGGAAGTCTAGTAGAAATTTGCTGCAAAATCTTCAAAGCGCCATGGTGAAGATGGCCCAATCTCCTGTGCCATAAATCACCCTCATCCCGGCTCACCACTTCTTCTGATTTGCCCACCATTGCAGCATAGCCATCTACCTCCGGCTTGTAGAGATTCTTGATTCGAACCCCTATCTTCTTGGTTTGACCCGTTGTTTTATGTCGAAGGAAGACTTTTCCCTCACTGAAAACAACATCATAACCCTTGTCTTCCAGCATTGCGACTGAGACCAAGTTCTTCTTCAGACCTAGAACATGCATAAAATTCTTCAACAAGAATGGATTACCGGACTCCCTCTCAAAGGTAATGGTCCCAATGCTAGTCACACTGTACCGACCATCGTCGCCCATATCTATATGCATCTGGAGCTCCTTCTCCTCCAAGTCACTAAACAACTCTTTGTCTCCTATCATATGGAAAGATGCACCACTGTCAAGATACCACACCGATCCCATGTAGCTTGAAACCAAGCATGCGAACAAGGAAAAATCCAGCTCAAATTGCGAGGCTAAGGCCTCTCCAGCTGCAGATCCAGCAGCCTGCTTATTCTTCTTCTTCTGTGGACAATTAGTGGTGAAATTTCCATGCTTGATCCTAGTGGATAATGGTGGTCACCCGCCTATTCCACTTGGGGCCCCACCATTGTCTCTTTCAGTTTTTTAGTTTCGGCACAACTTACTATTTTTAGGATTTTTTCTGGTCCTGAACTTCTGGAGCCGTTTTGAGGCCCTAAACGACTTTTTTTGGGAAAATGGGGAGCAACATGGATCCATGGACTGGTGTTTCTCACTCAAAATTTGTATTCCTCAGATAGATATTTCTAACGAGGTATCGTACATGTCAAACGGAGATCATATGCCAAAGTTACATCCCCGGGAAGTTGAAACACCAATTTACCCAAACAAGGCCCATAGTTTTGGCGCTTCATCTCCTAGGGTTAGGGTTTTGGTTATTTAGGATTTCCCATTGTTTCTAAATAATAAATAGGCCCTCGAGCCTCATTTTAACTTAGTTCAGAGGCCTGTAGCCACCATATCTCTTCTCAAAGATAGCTACTAGCGCCCTAGCTAGTTTTATTTCCATTCTGTCTATAAGAAAATTCCAGTTCTTTGATATTAATGAAATGAAGTGTTATTTCTGCTACATCTTTGTATTTATGGTTATATGTTTATTCTGTTGCATTCCTGCATAAATCCGGATTAGTGGTATCAGAGCAGCCTGCTTTTTCTCGATCCTTCTTTGCATGTCCCTAATGAGGTCAGGGTATAAGGAGTTAGGGCTCGATCTGGTGGAACCTTTGCAAGATCAACCTCGCAAACCACGATGGACTCCCATGGGGGACGAAAAGAAAGATGAGGGAGCAGGAGATCCTATCAAAATATTGCTCGAGGAGGCCCTCGAAAAACAAAGGAACGCGATGATGGATAACTTTGCCCAGATCCTTCAACGGCTGCCCACCGGCGACGCATCTACATCCAGCAACCACTCTGGAGGTGCGACTCCTTTTAAGGTACAAGAAAATTTTGACATTCCCATATTTGAGGGTCAAATAGATGCAGATGCCGTAGATAGATGGTTGAATCTATTAGAAGGATATTTCTCTGTTCATGACTTTTCAGACCGGGAGAAGATTATTTTTGCACTCCTCAAAGCTACCCCCCATGTTAAAGACTGGTGGGAAACCTACTGTGAGAACAAGGACCAGACAGAACCCTCTTTGTTCTCGGCCGTACCAACTTGGAATTCTTTCCGAGACGCCGTCAAGGAACAGTACTATCCTGTGGGGAGCTATGAGGACAAGTACATACAATGGACCACGCTGCGACAACAAAGGGATCAAGATGTGCACGAGCTGACGAATCTGTTCCATACCCTGCGCACAAAGTTGGGTATCGAAGATTCAGAGAAACATCTGGTGCTAAAGTATCACAATTTTCTGCATAGATACATTCAGGAGGAAATGGAGTTCATAGACATCTCCTCGCTTGGTACGACATACCTATATGTTGCCAAGATTGAGCAGAAATTCAAACAGAAGAAGCAAGACTTTGGATCTACGAATCAAAAGCAAGGGAAAGGTGCTCCCAAACCGCAGAACAAAGGACAGAGCCTAGGCATGGCTACTCAAGACAACCTGTTGAAGCCACAAGCAAAGAACAACACCGCAAAGCCAAGGAAGGACACGGGAAAGTGGTGTGAGTTCCATAAGAGCTCCACTCACAACACAAGTGGGTATCGGGCCAAGCAGTCGTTGGTGGCCAAGATGAGGGCTTCTGAGTCAGATGCATGCTCCAAATCTGAATCAGAAGTTGACAAGGGGAATGAAAAAAGGAAACAGATTATTGATGCAGAGCCCAACGCCACTGTTTCCACTACGAAGATCCAAAAGGAGGAACCCGAATATCCAGAGGAGGAGGAACGTCTCTTCCACTCCCAGATGTGGGTAAAGGGCTCCCTAGTACAGTTCATTGTCGACAATGGGAGCAAAAAGAACCTCATTTCAATAGACGTTGTGAAGTAGTTGGGCTTGCCGACCACAGCTCACCCACATCCATACACCATTGGGTGGCTTCACCAAGGACGAGATCTTTGCATCAGCCAGCAGTGCCGCCTTCCCTATAACATCAAGCCCTTCACAGATGAGGTATTATGTGACATTGCTCCTATTTATGTTTCTGATGTATTATTAGGACAACCATACTTGTGGAAGCGTCATGTTGTGTATGAGTCTCGGCCTCCCGCTGTTATTGTTACTTTGGGAAATAAGTTGTTCAGGTTACCAGAGGTACCACCTCCTGCCACTATCGCTTTGGTTACTACAAAACAATGCAGTAAGCTCATTTCCCAAAATAGGAAATTCATTTTCCTGATGATCCACCCCCAGGGCAAGAAGAAGACTATGGCCACGACCTTCAAACAGGGCTCCTCTGCACGACAACAACAAATGGATAAGGTTGTGGAGGAGTACAGGGACATCTTCACCTCACCCACAAGGGTTCCTCTGCACTATCAGGTCAAGCACCCGATTTAACTGACCCCAGGTGCGCCGCTACCCAATGGACCAATCTATCGATGCTCTGTTCTAAAGAAAGATGAAATCAAGAGGCAGATTCAGGATCTGCTGCAAAAAGGTCACATCCGACCAAGTTCATCGCCTTGTGGGATCCCAATCGTGTTGGTACAGAAGAAGGATGGGACGTGGAGACTCTGTATTGACTATCGGGTGCTGAACAAGATCACTGTCCGGAATAGGTACCCGATCCCACAGATTGATGACCTTCTCGACAAACTCAAAGGTGAAAAATATTTCAGCAAGATCGACTTGAAGTCTAGGTATCACCAGGTACCAATTGAACCCTCCGATGTGTGGAAGACTTCCTTCAAAGCCAAGGAAGGCATTTTTGAATGGCTGGTCATGCCTTTCGAGTTGACGAATGCTCCCACAACCTTCATGTGGTTGATGGACGACATCTTGCGGCCATTCACCAACTCATTTGTAGTGGTGTACTTGGATGACATTTTGATCTTCAGCCAGACTTGGGAATAACACCTTCACCACATCTGACAAGTCCTCCAAACACTGCGATAATAAAAGTTGTGTGCCAATTTGGAGAAGTGCACTTTTGGCATGACCCAGGTTCAATATTTGGGATACATTATTGATGAAAGGGGGGTGCATGTGGATCCAACCAAGATCCAAGTCATTCGGGATTGGCCAGCCCCAACCACTATAACAGAGCTTCGCAGCTTTCTGGGTCTTGCTAATTTCTACCGTAGGTTCGTGTTGGGATTCTCTCATATCACTTGGCCCTTGAGTCAAGTCACCAAGGGAGGAGTGAGAGAAAAATTCTTTTGGTCGGAACCTCAGGAAAAAGGCGTTCACAGAATTTAAAAATCGCCTCTGTTCTGCCCCAGTGCTCACATTACCAAGACTTGCAACGGCCATTTGAGATCGAGACATAAGCCTCTGACTATGCTATTGGGGAAGTTCTTACTCAACAGGGACATCCAGTGGCATATCACAGTGAGACATTTTCTGACACAGTTTGCAAGTATCCCACTTATGACAAAGAAATGTATTCCATTGTGCAAGCTTGTCGACAATGGAAGCATTACATTTTGGGGAAGGAAACAATCATCCACACGGACCATTGACCCCTGCAGTTCATACAGACACAAGGGAAGTTGCAGAATGATCGCCATCAGAAGTGGTCCACATATCTGCAACAGTTTCATTTGAACATCAAGTACAATAAGGGTAGCACCAATAATGTTGCAAACTGCCTCAGCCGACCACCGATCGTGGCGCTCACCACCGTGCTCAACTCTTGTGGGCACGAGACTTCTGATTGGCCGCTTCTCTATGAGAGTGACCCAGAATTCGACCACACTTACAAGGCACTCTTGGGGGGTATGCAAGTTCCAAATTTTCACCTCCAAGATGCACTTTTATGTCACTTGGGACACCTTTGTGTTCCTTCAAGCGAGCGTGCCAAGATGATATGGGAAGCACACTACAGTCGAGTCGTTGGGCATTTCGGGGTCAAGAAAATAGTAGCAGTACTGCGGAAGTATTTCTATTGGACGAACCTTCAAAAGGATGTCCAGAAGCACATTAGATCCTGCACTGCTTGTGCCATTGCCAAACCGACCATCAAGAAGTAAGGCCTATATACTCCGCTACCTACCCTTAGCTGAGCTTGGGAATCCATCTCCATGGATTACATGTCAGGCCTGCCTTCTACTAAGCATGGAAATGACTGTGTTTTCATGGTCATCGACAAATTCTCTAAGATGGCCATTATGGCGACCTGCAAGAAGAATATCACAGCAGAAGCCACTGCTAAACTCTTCTTTGAACGAGTGTGGGTGCACTTTGGGATCCCACAGTCTATCATATCAGATCGAGATAGTAGGTTCCTCAACACATTTTGGTCCAGCCTCTAGTCAATGTTGGACACCAAGCTCACCAAGTCCACAGCTTTCCATCCCCAAACATGTCATCAATAGAATGATTGTACACATTCTGCGCATGTACAATTTAAAGCATCCACACACATGGGACGGGAGCCTCCCCTATGTACAACATAGTTATAACCGGGCTCTCCATAGTTCAATCGACCATATCCCCTTTCAGGTGGCCTTGGGATTCTAGCCACTATGTCCCATTGACGTAGCCATGCCATTTGCGGCTACTCAGGCTGATTCGGCTCATGTCCAGTCTGAAGTTGACAAAGCAAATAGCTTCATTGACCGCATTCAACACATCCGCCAATAGGTTCATGACATATTAGACAGATCCAATGCTAAGTACAAGCAACGCCATGATCAACATCGGGTACCACACAACTTCCAGGTGGGAGACAAAGTATGGCTACATTTGTAGAAGAAGCGCCTCACTGGACCCCACCGCAAGCTTCGCACGCTCCGATACGGGCTGTACGCCATCACCAAGGTTGTAGGGAACAATTCCTTCGAGCTCATTATTCTACCATTCCTTGGTCTACACCCAGTATTCAATGTGGACCGCCTTCGTCCTTAATTCCCACCTCTACTAGACACCTCTAACATTGCAAAACAACTCACACCAACAGAGTTAAACCCAAACTGCATGGAATAGGCCACCATAAATTGTATCATGGACATGCAAATCAAGAACACTCACCAACAAAAGATCCAACTGTATCGGGTTGTCAAAGTTGGCCAACTCCTGCACCAAGGAAAGTGGTTCACCAGGGACCAAGTTCAGCAGAAATTTCCTCATCTCATGGACGAACTTAACGCAATGGGGACCATTGCTTCCTAAGGGGGGAGGAATGATCTAGGTGGATATTGGTGGTCACCTACCTATTCCAATTGGGGCCCCACCAATGTCTCTTTTAGTTTTTCAGTTTCAACACAACTTACTATTTTTAGCAGTTTTTCAGGTCCTGAACTTCCGGAGCCGTTTTGAGGCCCTAAACGACGTTTTTTGGGAAAACGGGGAGAAACATCAGTCAATCCATGGACCGATGTTGCTCACTCAAAATTTGTAGTCCTTGGATAGATATTTCTAACAAGGTATGGTATGCGTCAAACAGAGATCGTATGCCAAAGTTACGTCCCTGGAAAGTTGAAACACCAATTTACCCAAACGGGGCCCATAGTTTTGGCGCTTCATCTCCTAGGGTTAGGGTTTTTGATGTTTAGGATTTCCCATTGTTTCTAAATAATAAATAGGCCCTCGAGCCTCATTTTAACTCATTTCAAAGGCCTGTAGCTGCCACATCTCTTCTCAAAGATAGCTACCAGCGCCCTAGCTAGTTTTATTTCCACTCTGTCTGTATGCAATTTTCAATTCTTTGATATTAATGAAATGAAGTGTTATTTCCACTACATCTTTGTATTTATGGTTATATGTTTATTCTGTTGCGTTCCTGCATAAATCTGGATCAATTCTCATGACAGGGAAAACACTTCACTTTGGACAAATCCTGCTTCTTGCCTTTAGCACCGGATTTTGAAGGATTTTTCTTCCCCTTCCCTTTCCATGCTTTGGCAGCCAAAGAAAAATTCTCTTCATCTTCATTCTTTGATGAAGATCCATCCCTGGTACCCCGCCTTATCTCCTCCTGCACAAGATCCGGCCAAAGTCACTCCCATCCCGACAGTTTCTCTCATCCATTGACAGAGTCTTTGTAGCTATACCAACTCTTCCGAAGCCAAAGGAGAGCCAATATCACCAAGTATTCATCATCAATAGCAACCCCCACACTTCCCAGTTCATCCTTGCAGTGGAAAAACTTCATGAGGTATTTTGGAATACTATCGCCTTTCTCTATTTTTATTTTTTTGAGCTTGTCTTTAAGCGCCAACTTCCTTTGGTCACTTCTGCTTTGGAAAAAGTCTGTCAAAGCCTTCCACATTAAGAATGGAGTGGATTTCCCGTGAAGGCTGGAAAAAATATGGTCCTTCACACCTTCCAATAGAATCCTCCTCATCTTTGCAGTCTTCTTTTGCCATGCATAAAGTAATGCAGCATCGTTAGATCCCGGCTTAAGAACATTGCTATCGATGAACTCCTTCAACCCATTATCCTCCAGCACCGCCTCCATCCTGTCCTTCCAAGCTATGTAATTCAAGCTTCCATAAAGGACATACTCCAATCTCAACCTATTGAAAGACATTTCAATGTATACTCAATTTTTGCACCAAGAATCTTCTGTAGCAAATTCGAATTTTCCACCAGCACAAACTCACTTCACAATTGCAATCTTCAATCAACAATGCTCTGATACCATGTAGAAATTATATGCATTAAGAATTTATATGTCCAAGATCCACTTGATCTCACACTATTTAACTTTATGCAAAATACTGAATCAATTCCACTTGTTAATCTTTTGCGGAAAATTTAATTGCACACACATGTGAAGCATAAAAAAAAATAATCAATCGCACATAACACAGTTTTTAACTAGGAAAGATTGAAGCTAAAAACCCCCAACTATATATTATGTAACATGGAGATCATATGACAATCTCATAAAACATACAAAGCTTATCACAAGCTCTCAGTACAGTACAATCGTCATATACTAATCAAGACCAATCTTGCAAATCCATGCACTGATCTTTGCCTCCTGTTAGCCTGCCTCCACTGCATAATCTCTGCTAAAGAATAGCTCTGAATGAATTTGAATTACTCCATCCTTGACTACGCAATCCTCATTGGCATCTCCACTAAGTGTGTGATGCAATCAATGCATCACTATAGTCATAACAGATAGTCTATCATGCCCTTTCACCTATCTCTCCACTAGTCTCCACTGAAACTGCCATGCACTGTAGTTAACTGCTGTATTGTTCAGTTGATTAATGAGTTATTATTTTTGAATTAATTAACTAATTAATTCACTCCACTCTCACTAGTGTATCAATCAGTTAGACTAGATACAACTAGCTCAAATGAGTCTAATTGAGTTAAACTAAATACAACTCCATAACTACTTCTTCCAACTGTGTCATAACTTTGCCACTTGAGTTATAACTGAGTCCTCCATGCAATAGCTCTAGTAAACTCTTAGGAATAGCGTAATTCCTTCTATCAGTTGTTGTGCCACATCTGTGCACTAAAATGAAGTGCTCCAAGAGAATAAGTTGGTGCTTAGAGTCTGATTATTATTAAGAGCTAATAATAATCGACATGCAACTATTTTTAGATAGACAATCTATAAATAGACTTCACCCAATATTCTAAAAATAGAATTTCATCTATTTTTCCAACTTGATCAGCCATCCACAAATAACATCCTGCAACTTCTGAAATATGATCATCATGTCTAAAAATAGACTTGCGCCAAAAATAGCCTGCATGCCCACTTAGTGAACGTGACTCTTTTCAATAATATCATCATCTTGTTGAATGTCAACACAAGAAAATTCTAACACCAGCAAGCACATGGAATTGAAAATTTCCCAGTTTCAAAAATATTTTGAAATGTTAAATTTGCAACATCAAATGCAACTTACAGAAAATCAAATGCAACTGAAGAAGCAATAAACAAATTACAAAGCCAACCATAGCTATAGCAATTCATAAGTGAAGCATTGGATATGAATGCTAAGATAAAGCAGCAATAAGAAGTATTTTTCCAACAAGCTTCTATTACTAGCTCTTATCATGATTCAAGTGAAATCCTGATCCAACAAGTGATCCAGAAAATTGAGTGTGAGAATATTAAGAAGAAAATCAATGAACACATTCAATGGCAAGTATCAGACTCAGGCAAAGAAGCCGATCTACCCGAGGTAGATAAATTTCACAAGGAAATCTTATTTAAGGATTGGGAGGCACAGATAAGGCAAGCAGACAAAGCAACAGAAAAAGAATCAAGGTTAACAAAGGAAATTACCGAATATGTATGTGAACAGCTTTTGAAAGCAGAGCTTATCAAAGAGTGCACATCTGAAGTGCTCTCAGAAATCAAACAATTGGAAACATTGTGGAAAAAAAGGACGAAAATACGGGAGGAAATGATTAAAAAAGTAAATAAGTTTGACCAAGAAAATTATTGGAATTTTCTGATCAAACCTTATCATTTGTATAAAACCATGCAGTCTTTAACTTATTCAACAAAAAGATCGCAACCAACACTCTCAAATGCAGTATTCAAGGGATATGTCAGATTGAGAATTTCGTAGCCAGCTCAGCTCAAACCCATGGTAGATATTTGTCAACTTAAAAATCAAATCCAAATGAAAGATTAGAATTCATAGTTATATTGTTACTTTATTTTCCTAGATTGTAGTTTAAGTCTGTCTTACAAGGATGGTTGTTTGAAACCTCCTCTATTTTTATGTAATAATCTATTTTTAAACATATTTAGTTTAGTATTTAAACCCCTCTCATGCATTTAGAGAAGGGTCCAGAAATTTGTCAAAAACATTTGTGAAGAATGCACTTTTGTAATTTTGTAAATTCTTTGATGCATTAATGGAACACAGTATATTATCTTTTGACATTTGAGGTTATTAACTAATGTTGCACTATTGTACTCTTTAAATTTCTTGAAAGTGAAGAGGATCAGAAAATATATTGTCAGTTATATGAGTAGGACTTTGTACATATGGTACTTATATTCACTTCTATTAAGCTTTTCTTTCTAGATTGACAGTTATCTTTTTAGTTGCATTATATATTTGAAATGTCATCATAAATAAATGTTAAATGCACTTACATACTAATATTTGTCTACGATTTCTTATCTGAGATATAATCACACATATGAATGTGATATACTTTTCACAATTATTTTAATAAAACTATTTTTTTTAAAGAATCATCTTTACATAATTTTCATCTCTTTCAACTGTTAAATAATATTCATTACTAATAGTTGGAGGATATCTCTTTAGATCACATAAAGGAAGAAACACCCTCGGTATATAGCAGAATAGATAAGTGTTAGATAAATGCATGTGATAGATTAAGATCATTCCCCATTTGCATGTTATATAAACAAAACACACCCCAAATCATCCTTATTGGGAAACCGGTCCCTTCATCCCCTGTCGGAGCCACCACACCAAACGAAAAAAGACTTGCTCTAAGGTCCAGACTGGGTGGTTTTCCCCCATGTTATGGCAACAGAATTCTGAGGCCTCAAAAACACCCTATCTCAAGATTATATGCTTATTTTATGGTCTTAGGGAAGTTAACCTTTCTCGCCTATCCCAAGACCCTAACCTATCTAATGTTGGTTTTCTAAGAAGGAAAGATAAAATTGTTGAATTAATTTTATTAAGTCTCTTAATTTTAAGAGTTGTTCGTTAATTCAAGGGTGATGGATGAAAATGTGATGATGTTATGACTTAACTAATTCAAAGAAACCAATGCAAATGAAAAATATCAGTTTCAACGAATTCTACCTAAAATAAGGAAGATAAATTTTCTTTTTAATATGAAATCATGCACATATCCCTCACTTCTCTCTCATTCGACACTTTGATCGTATCAAACAAAGAAAAAACATATTGCTAAAATACAACAAAATATGTAAAAAGAAACAAAGAAAATTCTACCCAAAACCAAAAACCCTAAGTTTGCCCACAAGAATGCACCAAGATGTGAAAAATGAATTTCAATCAAACAATCAAGCTACAAGAAGACAATCACTATAAGATTGTCAATATAATGATGTGAGAGAATTATCTGAAAACCAATGTGCCTAGGAAGAATTGAAACACAAGAATAGTGTCCAAACTCTAATAAGATAACTAAGTCTACAATATTGCATGATCCAGGTCGATATTGGTGGCCACCCGCCTATTCTACTAGGACCCCCACCACTGTTTCTTTTAGTTTTTCAGTTTCCTTAATTGTAGCATAGTTTACTATATTTGGAATTTTTCGGGTCCTGAACTTCAGGAGTCGTTCTGAGGCCCTGAACGACGTTTTTTGGGAAAACTTAGACCAACATGGGTCCACAACCGATGTTGGTCACTCAAAAGTTGTAGTCCTCGGAAAGATATTTTTAACGAGCTATTGTGTGCATCAAACATAGATCGTATTGTAGAAATTATCTAAACATATGTATATCAATGGATTCAATCCGATATAACAATGTACTAAACCTAGATATTGAATCCTTCTACAAATAAATTGTGGATATTATATACAATCTCCAATCACATGAAGAAAAGAAATAATAAAATCAAACCACAACACAAATAATTTCTCGAGGAAAGGTTGTTGCTCAAAACCCCTCTATATTCTATTGTATATTAACCATGGAATCATGAAACAATTACAATGCACTCTTCTCACAAGAGTCTCCTGCACTCTCACAACTGTCTCACACTATCCTGGACAAAACTGGCAAACACTTAGCCAATTCTTGGCCTCTAAATAGTCTGCCTTGCTTGCGCAATCCCTGATGAATGCAACCCCTATTATTTAGGAATTTTGGCCTTCCAAAATTGTGCAAGGATCATGGGAAATCCAATGGATGTTTGGTTGCATGTGGTCAACCTACTAATCACACAACTGATAGTTAACATCCCTTTAACCTTTGTCTCAACTGGGTCTCCACTGGAACTGACATGCATGCAGCTATTAATAGTAAATCATCAGTTGCATGGCAGATCACTGGTTGTGAATTAAACAATTCACTTGATCTCTCACTAGTGCAACAAACAATTACAACTAGTTCAACTGACTCTAACTCACCTAAATGAGTTAACTAACTACACATGAATTAAACTAATGCACCAACTGCAATTTGAACTCCATAACTAATATAATTACTTTGATGCCTCACACTCAGTTAACTGTTACAAGTGATCATGAGATAAGATTACATTTTATTGTCCAATTTAATTAAGGGAAAATTAAATTAAACACTGCACCAAATTAATTAATTTGGCCTTCACACTAATGTATCTGTAGGACCTATTGGTCCCACACTAGTGTGTTTGCTACAATTTCTTGTTGGACTTCAACACGTATTCCAAAGTTACGTCCTCGAGAAGTTGATGTACCAATTTACCCAAACAGGGCCCATAGTTTTGGCGCTTCATCTCCTAGGGTTAGGTTTTTGGATGTTTAGGTTTTTCCATTATTTATCAATAATAAATAGGCACTCAAGCCTCATTGTAGCATAGTTCAAAGGCATTTAGCTGCCACATCTCTTCTTAGAGATAAGCAATCATCGCCCGAGCTAGTCTATTTTCAATTTTGTTTGTAAGCATTATTCAGTATTTTATATTAATGAAATGAAGTGTTATTCATGTTGCATCTCTACGTTTATGTTTATTTCTATATTTTATTGTGTTCTTGCATAAGTCTTGATCATTGCATGAAAACTCAGTAAAAAATCAATGATCAAAGCCTAAAACTTCAGATTCAAAATGTGCCCCTATAGGGCTCATAGAGATGCAAAAATTCCCTTACAGATCTAAGTAAAACCCCTCAGTTTCCAATAAAAATATCCTTCAACACTTCGTTAGAGAAGACTTGATCAAACCAGAGGCCCTATCAGTGCTCCTTGGAAGTCATGTAGACCGAAAATGTATGCTATAAATGCCCTGGTCTGACCTGCAAATGCAAAAAGAGGTAAAAAACATAGATCTAAGAGGTTTTTGGACTTGGGTAAACTTTTTATACAGTTATTGACCATTTTAAAACACCAAGGGACCATAAAAGCCCCTATAAAAATGAAGTACAATAGGCTAAAAAAATTGACTTATTGGGAGCTCCCCAGGATTTCCTATGGATTTCCCCAGGATTTCCTAACAAGTTACTTTAAACCCAACTAGCCTTTCCTATGGATTTCCCAAACAGTGTGTGTGAATGAAGAAGTGGAGCTAAGTAAATAAAAAAATCCCAATCACTTCAAATTACAAGAAGAAAGTAGAGACATACCTCTCAATGCTGGAATCCTAACTTTATTTGACGAGATGGAAAACATTCCAATCTCCCTGCCAAACAACATTAGTGCAAAATGCAATACATATATCATATAAAATACCAAAGAATATGACAAATAAAAATGGGGGGAATATTTTAGTACTATAGTTCTTGAATTGAATGGAGTACATCATTGATTTCTCCAAGCCTCTACCCTTGATTTTCTTCCTAACCTCTTTATTCACTGGTGTGTGTTAGTTTTTGTAGCATTGGATGTGTCCTAGTCTTGAAATTTTGTGGAGAGGCTAAAAAACATGAGATCTCCAAAACCTAGAAATAGTTTCTAGAAATTCCACCTAGAGATGAATTAATTATATTATTAGTCAGTTTTTAAATATTTCCTAAGTCTAAAATTAGGGAATATGATTAATTAATCAAAATTAATTAAGTGATGGTGTGAATGTTCGATAAATTTACATGGATTGATTTCAAGTTAATCCTAGCCATTGATTAAGATCTATTATTGGTCGTTGAAATCTCAACGAAGGATTATAAGAGAAGTCGATGGGGCTTGGAGAAGAGACACTTGAGCAATTCGATTTTACTCGGAAATTCATTTCCAAAGTAGCAGTGTTTTGTTTTCCGAGAGAGATTCAGTGAGGTCGAAGCAGTGAGAGAGGGGCAGAGACATTGAAGTCAAAGGAGGTATTCTAGATCCAGTGAGTGCATTTGTAGAGAGGCAAAGAAGCCACAGTGAGGTTGACGCAGTGGCAGCGTAGTAGCTTCAGTGTGCAATTCATAATTGTTGGAGGAGAAGCAATGATTCAGTGTCAGAAGCTTGAGAGAGGGTTCAAAGGCCAGGAGAGTCATTTTCTTAATCAGTAGTTGATGAGACAAATTGAGGTGACGCAGTTCCATGCTGGGTGATGCAGAGAATGCATGAGGGTGATGTAGAGATTGCGCAGAGGCAGTTTGGACAACTCCATTTTGAGCTGAGGTCAGTGCTCAGAATCTCCTGTGGAGTGAGGAATTTCCTCACTAGATTTTCTTGCCAGTTTTTCTCTGTAGGATTTCCATTTTTGGCATCCAATTGTACTAAGATATTTCATTATTGCATAATAATAAAACCCTCAGTTGTTGCACCAGTTTTCCCGAGTTGGGTTTTTCTGGGGACTTTGGTCCAAAAATAATGGTGTTATTTTGTGTGTGTGCATATATTTCTTCCAACATTTATTTTTATTCCACATTTTATTTGTGTAGGTTTTAGTTTGATTTATTTTGTATTTGTTGTAGCAAACAGTAAATAAATTTTTAAGAATTAATTTAACAATTAGGAGAATTAATTCCAGTTGTTGCAATAGGATTTTGGGTTAGCTGATATTTCACATGGTATCAGAGTGCAAATGATCAGTCAGAGAACTCAGTAGCAGAAGAAAAAAAGAGTTTCGTTGCTCAACATGAGAAGCAGTTCGAAACCCCAGAGGGTAATGCAGTTCCTTGGCCAAGAAGCCATATTTCTTGAGGAACATATGTTTTTCTAAGAGAGTGACATAAAAACTCGATTTGTCCAAATTGATAAATTCCAGAGGAAGAGGGAGCAGTCATTATTTTCTTGCAGAGCAGATCTCCAGCTGGACACAGTGGTTTTGTAGCAACAGAACTAGCGTCGGGAGGAAGAACACACACCGAGGGAAAATTTTCCTCAGGGATCTTCTAGTCTCAAGAAGTTCGAATTCCCTTGCAGATCAACAATTGTTGTGGGAAGAGTATCTCACTCCAAAATGGAGTGCATAGAGATGAGCAACAGCTGAGAAGAATGGAAGAGGAGATTTTCAACATTTTTTGTTGAGATGACCACAGTCGGGCTTCAGGATCAAGACAGGTTGGATGGAGCTTCCAACTATGTGATCTAGAAGACAAGGATTTCCTTCCTTCTAGATGAGTATGATCTCAAAGCATATATCGATAACATGGTAGCTATCCCCACATATCCAGATCAACTGAAGCAAAACAAGAAGGAGATGGTGAAGGCAAAGATATTAACCCTTGATGGATTTTGGGATCATGTGCTATCACACATAGCGGCTCAGGGAATAGCCAAATAAATGTGGGATACTCTTTCCACACTATAATAGGGAGCTTCCAAGCATCGGAAGATGTAATTGGAGGGGAATCTAAGATTCACCAGGATGTAGAAAGGATATCACATAGACCCTTTCCTTACCAGGATTAAGGAGATCTAAGATGAGTTTTCAGTTGTCGGGTCAACGCCTAAAGCCACAGAGCTAGTGTGAGTAGCTCTCAACTATGTCTCATAAGAGTGGCAGGAATTTGTCTAAAGTATTTTGGGTAGAGAAACCTTGCCAATATGGGACAGGATGTGGGAATAATTATAGCAAGAGAAGTTTAGGCGGGATCTGATGAAGAGCACCATAAGTGGAAGAAGCAACAATAGTGGATCGAAGCAAGTAAAGGAGGAACAGAGTGTGGCCCTCGCTGTTACACCATTTTTTGGTCATCTAACCTGCTACTATTAGATGGACCTAAGTACACCATGTAAGACCAATTTTACCCTAAGTAAAATTGCTTTCACTATGAAAAATAACTTAGTAAACCACCTTTATTAAGTTGTTTATGATCTAAACAGGAAACCCCATGAGGAAATATTAAATAAATCTACATTTGTTTAATTTTCCTCAAGGAATAACTAGTTAAACAATAGTTTAATTAATATTCCTGGTAATATTTAACCCAAAACGGGAAAATTAATTAGATAAATCACTATTTATCTTATTATTTTCTAGGAATAATTATTTAAACCTTATTTAAATAATATTCCTTGTTAAATTTGACTAAATCACTCATAAATAATTAAATAAATCATTATTTATTTGATTATTACTTAAACACATCCTTAAAATAATAAATAAACCATTTATTTATTTATTATTTACAAATAAAGGGATTTGACCCAAGTCAAATTCTTTTTCCCTCCAACAAGTATAATAAAATATTCCATAAAAGTTGGATCTATAACTGGTTAATAATATTTTAATTATGCACCAATATCTAGACTAACTCAATATTTTGTTATAAATAGAAGGGTTTTTCCATTCAATCACTACCTTTTTTTGCCTAAATATCACTCTGGATCTATACGTTTGGTCTGACTTTGATCCACCATCATTGTCATATTTTTCTATTTTTTTACTTGTGAGCTCCTTTTGAGTTCCATTTTTGTCTGGGTTTTCTACACCATCAAGAGAGAGGGATTTTAGATCTGAAGTGTTGAGGACTTATACGAACCCATCCCATTGAGGAGAACTAGTAACATCCTTCTATGTTTTCCTCCCAGGTGCCATTAATACAAAATTTATTCAACATATTCTTGTCTTGTCTATTGGATGCATGGAGCAACTCTTGTTTTTATTTACTTCTTAATGTATTTTAATACATAGACCTAGATTTTTGCAACATTTATCTTGGTCACCTAATTGAATATCTAAAGATATTGGCAGCAAACTTTGCTATTAGGGTTGTTTTTTATGCACAGCTAAAGTGGTTTTTTTCATACACTTGCGATTAAGATTCATACTAACACTCGCATCGAAGGTTCCCAATCAGGGACATGGGGAGTGTAGGAAGAAGGACTTGTCGAAGGTCAAGTCACTTCAGGTGTGGTGAGCTAAGCCACTACAGTTCTCAATTTCCTCTCAGGAAGAAGGACAAGGAGGAGAAGCAGGAACAATGGGTAGCTTCTGTTGAGATCGATAGGTTTTCCTCCAGGCTGGAGGAATATTTCACCATGATTGCATACATCCCTCTAGGAGTGAGGTGGGGTGACTTGGTTATGTATCCCCAAAGAGCTATAGAGGGTAGGATTCTTGAGGAATTCCACCTCTTGAATCAATACCTAGCTACAGGGGCCCACAATATATAGTAGTAGGATGGAGCAATGGTAGTTGATGATGTTAGATGCTAGAGTCACAGTTGCAGAGACTAGTAGAAATCATATGTTGGGGAGTGTGGTGTAGAGTTGGAAGCAGTCCAATTGGCATAATGCAGAGTCAGCAGAAGCGCAAAGCCTTCAGTGGTAGCAAAAAGGCTAGTTGCACTCAAGACTCGGGTGAAAGATGCATCATACTGAACATAGTTGGTTCAGTATTTTGGATGTTTTTCTGTTGTAGATATTGCAGTTTCAACAACAATAGATAAGAGGGAGTTGCATTGTTGGCAGCTGTTCAACAGGGTTAGTAGTAGAACAGATGTAACGCATATCAGATTTGCGTAGAGCTTGGTAGGCAGTAGTAGCAAGACATCAACAACTTGACAAGAGATGGTGTAGAAGAAAAATATTGCTACCAGAGAGGTACATATGTGCTAGAATGCATTCCTCGCTAAGAGGGAGTGTTCCTCGCTAAGAGGGAGTGTTAGTTTTGTAGCATCGGATGTGTTCTAGCCTTGAAATTTTTTGGAGAGTCTAGAATAAATGAGATCTCCAAAACCCAGAAATTGTTTCATGAAATTCCACCTAGAGATGACTTAATTATATTATTAGTCAATTTTTGAATATTTCCTAAGTCTAAAATTAGAGAATATGATTAATTAATCAGAATTAATTAAGTCATCGTGTGAATGTTCTAGAAATTTACATTGATCAATTTCAAGTTAATCCTAGCCATTGGTTAAGATCTAATCTTTGTTGTTGAAATCTCAATGAAGGATTATAAGAGAAGTTGATGGGGCTTGGAGAAGAGACACTTGAGTAGTTTGATTTTACTAGGAAATCGATTTCCAGAGTAGCATTGTTTTGTTTCCAGAGAGAGATTTAGTGAGGTCGAAGTAGTGAGAGAGGGGTAGATACAGTGAAGTCAGAGGAGGCATTTCATATCCAATGAGTGCATTTGCATAGAGGCAGAGAAGCCACAGTGAGTTTGACGCAGTGGTAGCGCAGTAGCTTCAGTGTGGAATTCATAATTTTTGGAGGAGAAGCAGTGATTCAACTTCGGAAGCTTGGCAGAGGATCCGAAGGCCATGAGAGTCAGTTTCTAAATCAACAGCTGACGAGAAAACTTGAGGTGACGCAGTTCCATGCTGGGTGACACAGAGAATGCATGAGGGTGACGTAGAGACTGCGCAGAGGCAGTTTGGACAGCTCCATTTCGAGCTGAGGTCAGTGCTCAGATTCGCCTGTGGAGTGAGGAATTTACTCACTAGATTTTCTTGCCAATTTTTCTTCGTAGGATTTCTAGGTTTGGCATCCACTTGTACTAAGATATTTCACTGTTGCATAATAATAAAACCCTCAGTTGTTGCACCAGTTTTCCCGAGTTGGGTTTTTCGGGGACATTGGTCCAAAATAACGGTGTTATTTTGTGTGTGTGCATATATTTCTTCCAACATTTATTTTTCTTCTACAGTTTATTTGTGTAGGTTGTAGTGTGATTGATTCAATATTTTTTGTAGCAAACAATAAATAAATTGTTAAGAATTAATTTAACAATTAGGAGGATTAATTCCAGTTGCTACAATGGAATTCTAGGTTAGCCAAATTTTCACAGCATGCACGATCATGCATAAGTTTATCGTTGTCACAACTCTGGAAAAATTCTAGCATTAATTCATTTCTTCTCCATGTGACTAGTGAAGAGATTTGTTTATATATATTTTCCTCATGATTGGCATTCATTGAACCTAGACACTTTCTTGACCATATCATAGGTGATGTAAGTTGGACCAAATCAATGATTATTTTAATTTTTACCAAAGTTGTTAATATAGATGAATGCCTTTCGGATTAATCACACCATTAGGATTTGGTCGACATTTCGAACCAACTATTGTGGTTCCTTGTCCTAAGGATGAACCACAATAGTTGGTTCGAAACATCTACCAAATCCTAATGATGTGATTAATCCGAAAGACATTCATCTACATTATGGATCACAAAAGTCTTAGATCTAACAAAGTTGTTAAATTGGATTGAATCTAAGCTTATATAGTTGAACTTTCACATTGTTTTGAAACTCTACTGCATAGAGGGTGTTGATGGCCTATAGTTTGAGTTCCCACAATTAGGTAGGATGATTTCTAGGCCTTTTGGTTCAGTTCCCATAACTACACAAGAGATTTGATCCCTCAAAGCACTAATTTCTTTGATGTTTCACCAATCAAAATTTAATAGTCTGACTTGGTAAAGGATATGATTTTCGTCTTGACCCTAGTGGGTGTCCTTTTGAGCTATAACACTTTTCTATAGCTAAACCTCTAGGAATTACCCCGTCCTCTTCTAGTTCCTAGCACAAAATAGGTGATACTTGATCTTTAGAGAGGGCTTCACTATGCTATCTTTTGAGTAATTAGTAAGGAGATTGAAGGAGGGAAGCAATTGTACCTCCTTTTTACAAATATTTTATCCTTGACATCACCTTGGATTGATTTGTAGGGATCAATGTCTCGAAATTCACTCCCAAGGGGAAAACTTATTTTGGAGGGTGAATATGGAGCTTGGAGGAAGATGGGCATTAAACATGATTAATGTCAGGAACAAGGGAAGACTCTTCAAGTTGTAGGGATTCAGGGGGATGTGGCTTGTCGGATTCCTTCGTTAAAAAATAAAAATTAGAAGGAAATTATAACATATTGGAAGGATCAATCGCAAGTCCTTTGGGTGCAATGAATTGGTTCACTGAGTCTTTCTTCATTAGGCATGATTATTTACACTGGAAGCTACCATCCTGGAGGTCTTCTCCTTGCCTCTCGTCTACCTATCCTCTACATTCTACGAAGAATCTTTAATTTTCCATTTTTTTATTTTTCTAGGGAGGACGAGTAAACTTTTATGGGATAAATTTCATAAATGGATAAATTTTTCATATTTTTTCAACAACAAAAAAAGATTCATTGGTTTCCATTTTTACTAAATGTTATTTGCTAAAATTTCATAGGACAAAATGATTTTATCATAAAAATATTCAAAATTTGACAAGGACTATATAAAATCAATGGACGTTTGAATATTTTAATAAAAATATCACCAAAATTTTTGCAGTTTGCATATTAGGGACTAGTAAGATTCGTTAAGGTTTCTATACTTTAAGAAAAAAAATCATCCTTAAAATTTCCCGAAGGTAGTTTTATGGAAAAAAAATTTATTTCACTGCACCTAAATATGGTTGAATTCATGACAACTATAACACCTAAGGGGTATTCTCTAGTAATTTATATTATAGGTCCATGAGAAGCTACCACTTTCCAACTCAATTTCTTCCTACAAAGATTCTTTCAATTCAACTTCATCCTGCACCTAGGCCCAATGGTGATTGGGCTTGGTATCCTAGTTCTTCTAGGATTCCCTCTTCTTTTCTAGCATGTGGATATTTTGGAATTTAGAGAGAATAAGTTTGGCCCAAATACATATTGAAGACATCAACCTCCTCCCGGGGTTGAAACTAACCTCTAATTCCATGAGGACTAGACCAGAAGGACCCAAGCTCCAATTATGCTTTAGTACAAAAATCAAGTCCTCACTAGTTCTAAATTTGAAACATAGCCAACCTTTGGACAAAAAATAAAATTTCGGGAAATAACCTAATTGGGGAGCCAATTGTCCAGTGTTTGGACAAAATATGAAATTTTAGGAAATAACCTAATTTTTGATCCAATTGTCCTCAATCTATTTCCCTAGGGTTTCCAAGTGCACAATTTTTCTATAAAATCTGCCAATTGAAGTTTTATCCATAAGATGATGGATATTCTCCAATTTAATATCTTCACCCCTAACCATTTTTAATTTTGACTCTCCTAGCATGAACACACTTCTTATTTTCCTTAATTCCCTTAGCACCTAAGTTCATAAAAAGAGATTTTATGTATCAAGGATAACTTTTAGGCAAGAGTGTTGCGACCCTACCACGGGAGGAAATGTGTCAAACCTGTGTGTTCTAGGAGAGGGGAAGGGAGATTCTTTGTGAAAACCTGAAGTATTCCCATTGCATGGAATTAAATTTTTAGTAGCCAAAGAATCCATAATCGATGTATGAGAGAAAGGATGCATGATTGACGGATTAGAATCCCCCAAGGAATGAGCCCTTCTAGCTTGTTACAATTGATAAAATCAGAATCAGAGTAAAATATTGTTAAGGCATTGGAGATGTCATTGTTGTAGTCAGTCTCCTCTTCCTCCATAATTTCTAATAGAAGCATAATTAAGAGCTTCTCAAAGCCATTTGACACTTGAATTTCGTAGAAGGGCCTAGTTTAGGATAGAGATGTTAGAAAACCCCTCTTTTTGTTAATTTATATAGTGCCATAATACACACACACACACACACATATGTATATGTTGAAATTCGACAATACAATTTCTAGCAAGTTTGTGATTTCTAGTTTTTAAAAATATGCTTGCATAAATGGATTCATCACCGTAAAAAACCTTTGAGGCCCTCGATATTTTCAAATTAAACAACTTATGATTTTTAAAACCCCATACTAGATTTTGAATAAAATTGATGAGAAAAAATGCTCAAAATGTGTCATTTCATTTATTAATTAGACTATGTGTATGTGTGTATGTATTTGTCTTTGAAGATTAGGTTAAATTGTGACTTTTATTAATAGCTATATTAGAGTAATAGGGCATTGTTTAAACATGCTACATTTTGGAGGTGATTTTTTTTTTTTGGCCAAATCTTATTTTTTATTATTTAAAATAGGTTTTTGACTGCATATATGGATTTAGCACCATGAGAAACCCACAGACACTCTAAATGTGGAGGGTTTATAACTCAAATTTGTGATTCCAAGAAATCCTTGTCACATTCTGAGCAAATTAAATCAGAAAATATGTCCAGAAACCTTTCAAAACATAAACAAATAAACTACAACATTTATTAAGTGGCTTATATTGAATTACTATATTTTAATAATTCTATTACATTATAATGTCTGTTAATAATTATATTTAATTAAAACTTGACCTTATCACCAGCCTAGTGGAGTTATTGGAGAAGGATCATGCTACCAACACCGAGAGAATTAAAGCAAAGTTTGAGAGTGTGGAGGAGTCTTTGGAGCGCGAAATCGTGAAGGTGGAGACTGGTTTAATTGTAAAATCATGAAGATGGAGACTGGTTTACTCGTTGCCAATTTGGAGCGGCAGCATATTCCCAGATGTCAAGGAGATTATTGCAGGACTACCCGAGGATGTCATGGCTCAGCTAGAGAAAGAGGGAGGAGAAGGCAACTTAGGAGCGATTCCTAGTAGTCTAGGCAAGGATGTCAACGAGGACAGGAGGAAGACCAATCTTGGTTAATGTCCACTTATGAATTGTTGTTTTGTTTTGATATTAAGGCTGCATTCCAGCTTTATGATAGATTTCAGTGTTTACACGAGGAAGACCAATCTGGGTTAATGTCCACTTATGAATTGTAGTTTTGTTTTGATATTAAGACTACATTTCCAACTTTATGATAGATTTTAGTGTTTTCTTATAATATACAAACCTAATAAAGAAAATAAAATAGTTTCATGACTATATTGAGACATGGAAGCACTTGCTAAAACTAAAGAAAGTTTTTCTGAAATAATATAAAAACAGTTATAATTGTGTAATCAAAATTTGAATATGAAATATCCATTATCTTTATAAATAAATAGATTCTATTTAGCTCAATTAAATATAATGATTCGATTTGGTTGAATTAATTTGCGAGCCTAGAAATGTTACTATGTATTATAATCTAAAGGATCTTTTAATTTCGTTATGCAGAGTTGACTGCCCCACACACACAACCGTATTAAGTCCCGATTGTTTAAATTTTTTGAAAGCAAATAAGGTGACCAATCCTTTCTTAAGTTTTTAATGGTATTACTTAAATAAATTTTTCTCATGAAATATCACTATTACCTATTACCTAAAGAAAGAAGAATAAAACTAATAGTCTAATTGTACCCAAATTAAAAAAATAAATATATTAACCAACAAGCTTTAAATAACGTTTTTTTCGACCAAAGGTCTGCAATTTTTCAATAATTGCAACGGAATCAATCACGGGGAGGTAAGGATATGAAGTCACTGTCACTTGTAATAGTGATAAGTCAAAGAGAAGATGACAAATAGATTGAAGATCACGGAGCCACGTCCGAAACAGGGATGCATTGATAATTTTTTATTTCTTTTAATAATAATAATAATTTAATTTTAAGCTTAGTTTTGATTAAGATATTAAGTTGGTGTATTTTTTTTTTGTTTATTTGTGAGATAAAGAGCTCTTTTAATTTTATGATTTGATTGTTAAAATCTATAATATTGTACATACTCTACTTTCTTTTAATTTGAAGTTGTAATTTAGAAAACACATATTTAAGTTGTAGCTTCTAACCAACAAACACACGTTTATTAACTATTAGACCCACTAAAACTATACATATATGTTATGTGCAATAATAAAGATATTAAATACTTGTCAAATTATTAATTTTAAGACTAGTGTTAAGCTACATATCAAGTTGGTGTATTTTCCTTGTTTATTTGTGAGACAAAGATCCACTTTAACATTGTCATTTGATTGTTAAAGTATATAATGATGTACATACTCTACTTTCTTTCAATTTGAAATTATAACATGTGATAAAAAAACTCATATTTCTTAACTATTAAGCCCACTAAAACTATACATAAATGTTATGTACAATAATAAAGATATTGAATACTTGTCAAATTCATTTTGACAATTTTATTTGGAACATTTGTTGGAAAGGCAGAGGATTCAATCACACAAATAACACAAATATTTCACACACGAACAATGAGTTGTGGCTCTTCAATTAATCATAAAACATTGAATCATAAAACTCTCTTAATACAATGAACCCATGAAGGGTATTTAATTTAATTAACTTCCACACACTGTCACTCATAACTGAACTTGATCAACTTGCTTAACTCACTGTCTAACTCACTCACCAAATCTAACTGTAACTCAACTCAAATCATTCACCTAACTATCTGTCTAACTTCTGCATGAGGAAGTAATTATATATTTTAACACTCCCCCTTAATTACGACCGCTAAACTAAAACATAACTCATGACAACTCAAACATGCCTGCTGGTCTATGTCTCAACTAGGCTTACAACACCCAAGTTTCTTTTGTGAAACTCCAAAAAATCTACTGCTAATGGCTTTGTAAAGATATCAGCCAATTGATCACTCATTCTACAAGGCTTCAAGTAAACTTCTCCATTGCTCACAAGTTCTCGAATAAAATGATATCTCGTATCAATATGCTTGCTCTTTTGATGAAACACACTATTCTTGGATAGTGAAATCGCTGATGTGTTGTCACAGTATATTGATGTTGATCCTTATTGTTTCTGCTTGAGTTCATCCAATAATCTTCTTAACCATACTGCTTGACATGCTGCTGAAGTCGCTGCTACATATTCTGCTTCTGCTGATGATAATGTCACAATAGGCTGCTTCTTAGATTTCCATGAGATCACTCCTGAATCGAGATGAAACACATAACCAGATGTGCTCTTCCGATCATCCAAACTTCCTGCAAAATCACTATATGTGTATCTAATCAATTCTTTATTTTCTGTACTTGAATACATTATGCCATAATCTCTGGTTCCTGCTATGTATCTCAGAATTCTTTTTCCAACACTCCAATGTGTGTCTTTTGGAGTCTCCATGAATCTGAAAATCAGACTCACTCCCTGCATAATATCTGGTCTTGTAGCTGTGAGATACATGAGGCTGCCAACCAATCTTTTGAATAGAGTTGGATTGACATCTGCCCCTTCATCATCCTTACTTAACTTTGTACCTGTTGCAACTGGTGTAGGTACAGATTTGGAATTATCCATCTTGAATCTTTTCAACAAATCTATTGCATACTTATTTTGACAAATAAAATTCCTTTTTCAGATTGCTCAACTTCAATGCCCAGAAAATATTTCATGAGACCTAGATCTATCATCTCAAATTCTTTCATCATGGCTACTTTAAATTCATCTATTTCAAGATCACCTGTAAAAATCATATCATCAACATATAAGCAAACTATCAAAATCTCTCCATGCTCATTTACCTTTGTGTATAAGGTAGGCTCAATATTTATACATAAGTGTTCTTGATCATATAGTAACGATTACCTTTCCATACCATGCTCTGGGTGCTTGTACGGTCAACGAGCGCTTTCTTCAATACGTAAACACATCCTCTTTCCTTGACTTCTTCTTTGAAATTACTGCCGTATAATTCTTCTTCTAAATTCACATTTAAGAAGGTTGATTTGACATGTAATAACTATACTTTCTAAAAACATTGCGAGCTACGTAGCTAGAACTACTCTTATAATAAATACGGCTATCGGAGAAAATGTTTCCCCAAAATCTATTCTTGGTTGCTGTAAGAATCCTTTTGCTACAAGTATTTCTTTAAATCTATCAATCTCACATTTCTCATTCACCTTTGTCTTGTACACCCACTTCACACCAATGAGATTTCTATCTTTTGGTAAATCAACCAAATCCTATGTATCATTCTTTTCAATTGAATTCATCTCTTCATCCATGGCTTGCACCCAATTGTCATCTCTGATTGCTTCTTCAAACGAAGAAGGTTGGAATGCCAACAATGCAAAATTTGAACTAACATCAAAATCATCATAAATATCTTTCAGACTTCTCATCTTTTTCTTACCTGATTCGATGCTTAGAGAATTCTGATCTATGGATCTGCTTGAAGATCCATGCTGCTCTGAAAATCTGGGAGTCCTTGCTGGTGTGACTCTGTTTGGTGTCTACTCTTTTGGTTCTTGCTGCTACTCTTCTTCTACAAGAGCATCCTCCATCAATGGTGTTTGAGCATCGGTTAGTGTGTCTACAGTCCCATTCCATGACTCTTGTTCTTTGAACACAACATCTCTGTTAATGATTGTCTTCTTTGTGACAGGGTTATATAGTTTGTAAGCTTTTGACTGCTCACTATAACCAGTAAATATACATTTTTCACTTTGATCATCTAATTTGCCTCTTATTTTCTTAGGCACATGTGCATAGGCTACACATCCAAAAACTCTGAAATGAGATACACTGCAAGACATACCTGACCATGCTGCTTCTGGAACTCTGTTCATCACGCTCTTTGTAGGATATCTTTTTATCACATAAACAACACATGCAACAACTTCTGCCCAATACTCATTAGACAAGTGTCTTGCTTTCAACATGCTCCTTGTCATGTTCATGATTGTTCGATTCTTCCTCTCTGCTACACCATTCTGCTGTGGTGTGTATCTGGTCGTAAACTGTCTTCTAATTCCATGTTGTTTGCAGTACTCATGGAATGCCTTCGAATCATATTCGCCACCACGATCAGATCTCAATACCTTGATCTGTCGATCACTTTGGTTCTCCACCAAAGCTTTGAACTCTTTGAATTTCGCAAAATTTTCAGACTTCTGCTTCAAAAAGTAAACCCAAGTCTTCCTACTGTAATCATCAATAAAGGTGAGGAAGTAACAACTTCCACCAATCGACTGTGTCCTCATAGGTCCACACAAGTCGGTATGCACCAATTCAAGTGGTTTCTTTGCTCTGTAAGAAACTCCTTTCGGGAAACTTTCACGGTGTTTCTTGCCTAAGATACAACACTCACATGTGCTAGCAGGTTCTTTGATGGGAGGTAGACCTCTCACCATCTGTTTCTGCTGCAATAATTTTAAACCTGAAAAATGCAAGTGTCCAAACCGAAAGTGCCATAACCAATATGCATCAGAACATGTAGTTGTAAAAGAACTAACCTGATCATTGTAGTTCATAACAGAAGAGAAAAGTACGATATAATCATACACCTTTGCGATTGAATTTGTGGCAAGGGATTTGTCATAAATAACACATTCTTACAAGAAAGGTAACTTTATGGTTCCAACTGCATCGGATTTAATATGGTGATGGTGTGTTTGAAGTCCGAGACATAGTATACACACGTCTGGTCTTTGGCTCCCAGCAACGGTACGATGTGACCCTCCCTTTTCCCATCTACGACCCACGGTCTTGTCGGTCTGACACCTGCGTAACGCTTTGGGGCCATCCGACCATTATTAAATCCTTGTTGCCCGTCATGTGGTTACTGCAACAACTGTCTAATAGCCAGACCTTATTAGATGCTGCATGCATGGTGTTGCATGCTAGAAACATAGAGTCAGTATTTTCTGTACTAACATTAGCTCTCTGATTGCCTTGATCTGCAATCTTCTTCCTACAATCACGAGCATAATGACCAAATCTATTGCAGTAATAGCACTTTACCTTTGATTTGTCAGACGTTTGATTGTTATGAAAGCTTCTGCTACTGCTGCTGCTTCCACGTTGATGCTCATGATAATCTCAGCCATCTCTGTGACCGCCATAGTTGTTGCCTCATCCTCTGCCTCTCGATCGACCTCTGCCTCGACCTCTTAAAATATAGACTTGACTTTGGAAGGCATTTTCTAAAGTGGAATCCTTATTTCTGTCTATCTTTGCTTCATGCGATAGAAGGGATCCCATCAACTCATCAATTGTCAGTTTTTCCAAGTCCTTTGCTTCTTCTATGATTGCTACCACAACATCAAATTTGGTAGACATGGATCGAAGAACCTTCTCAATCACTGTTCGATCTTTAACATCTTCTCCATATATTTTTAACTGATTGATGACAAACATGACCCTATTCATGAAGGAATCAATGTCCTCTGTCTCCTTCATATGCAGACTTTCAAAGTCTCTCCTGGTGTTCTGCAGTTTAACAATGTTAACTTTCACCATACCTTGATAGCTTGTCGCCAAGGTGTCCCATGCCTCCTTTGCTGACGAGGTTATCATGATCTTCTGGAACACGGCTCGATCGATAAGAAGTAATGCTTGCACATTCTTCTGCTTATCTTTCTTCCACTATTCCCTCTCTGCATTACTGAGGGCTCATTCTTTTGCATCATCGTGAGGTTCTGCAAACCCATACTTGACATGATCCCATACATCATGCGCTTTTAGCATAGTCTCCATTTTAATAGCCCACATATCATAATCTTTCCCATTGAAAGAAGGAGGTTGTGGTTGAAAACTTGATGTGGCCATCTTGCCTAAAAAAAAAATCAATCTCTTTCTCTGACAAAAACCTTAAATTTTTCTTCCTTTTTGTAAAGGCTTTGCTAACCTTATTTTAAAAAAAATCTTTCAATAAAACACAAAATCCTTCTTCTTTTTTTATTTATATAATAAATCTTTTATATATTAAAAATTTGTATATATTAAAATCTTCGTAAAAACCCTCTTTCTAAACAACTTTATGTGAAAATCCTTTTGTTTTAAAAGATCATAAACAACCTTTGGTAATAAACTCCTTTTTAAAAAAAAAGAGCGGACTTTTGAAAAACTGTTACAAAAAACCTCTTTTGAAAAACTCACGTGTTCTGTTTAAAAATGGAAATACCGCTTTTTTTTTGGATAGCACCCATGTGATTATCAATAATTTAATCTATGTACCTTTGGAAAAAAAAATCATGGGCACGTTATTGTTTTGTCTGCTTTTGCTCCGCCGTCGACCATTTAATTTTTTACTGAACTGTGTTCCGCACTCTCGATCAAAGGAAAGCTGTGGTCTAAACCAGAATTTTAATTTTTGGAAATTCATAAGTTTGTCGAATGTCTACAGTTTCGTTTGGGAGAGGTTGCGGACGGGTCCACAGGTGATGCACTGAAGATGTGCGGACCTCTCTGCGGGTAAAATTTTTTTTTTTGTAAAAAATATTTACGGCCTTTTGCTTTTGGCCTGCTTACGGGCTCTGCTCGCCCACGTATCTCTAATCCTTCTTCAGCTCTGATACCAATCTGTTGGAAAGGCAGAGGATTCAATCACACAAATAACGCAAATATTTCACAGACGAACAATGAGCTGCGGCTCTTTAATTAATCATAAAAATCTCTTAATACAATGAACCCATGATTTCAGGCTCTTTAATTAATCATAAAAATCTCTTAGTAAATGGATTCATCATCGTAAAAAACCTTTGAGGCCCTCGATATTTTCAAATTAAACAACTTATGATTTTTAAAACCCCATACTAGATTTTGAATAAAATTGATGAGAAAAAATGCTCAAAATGTGTCATTTCATTTATTAATTAGACTATGTGTATGTGTATGTGTATTTGTCTTTGAAGATTAGGTTAAATTGTGACTTT
>CM076577.1:1146701849-1146802175 GCA_034641835.2 Pinus albicaulis | reverse complement strand
TTTTGGTTATTAGTGATAACATCATCATATATATATATATATATATATATATATATATATATATATATATATATATATATATATATTAACACTAATTTGAATGCTAATTCATAGTAAATTGTATTTTATAATATCATGAGATTAAAGTGAAATCTGATAAAAAGATAGAAAAATAGAATAAAATATTATAAGATGTTAGTTAACGGATAAAAAATATTAAAACCAGCCTAGATCCATCTAACTCTGGATCTATCATGCGCCGAGAGGGATCAAATCTCTCGAGGTGCAAACCTATTTTTCAAGTGCAAAACTTGAGGAAAGGTTTGCACCTCGAGAGATTTGATCCCTCTCGGTGCATGATAGATCCAGATTTAGATGGATCTAGGATGGTTCCAGTCGGAGGCATCAACGTCACATTTTTCAGATTATTAAAATTTTTTGTATATTTTTGAGATGTAAGATGGATCTAAGCTGGTTTCAGTCGTGTGCTGCCAAGGAAAATCTATCAAATATATGATTAATTTTATCAGTAGTATGTAAATATATCAAATATTAATATAATAATTTTAAATATGCTAAATATTTCAGAGATTAACTTGGTCATTTTAATTTTAAATTTTCTTAGTTACCTCAGTTCGTTGAGATGATAATTATTGTTAATAATTATAATGATGAAAAATGATGAAATATTTTTTTTAAATGCAAAGTGACAATAAAGTTTTGAAAGATAGAAAATGTGAATAATATGAAAAAGAAAATTTAAATCGTAAACCATTTAAATATTTAGCTCGATCTGTTGTAGTAAACATGATACCTTGTCTGTCTTGCTCTCCAATATTAATAGCTTAAATTACTATAACACAAAATTCAATCTACATTGTTAATAAATTTTTGTGCTTACACTAAAATCAATGCATATTGCTAATCCAATCACTTTAATATTAATGTACCGTCATATATCCAATTACATCAAATCATAAAGCAACATATACATTGAAATCAATGCATTTAATGAAAGCAATCAAATAAGATTAGAAAATAACTTCTACATTGAAATCAATGCACCTAATGCAATCAATCAAATAATAGAAACCAACATCTACATTGAAAGCAATGCATTTACTCAAAGCAATCAAATAGGATTAGAAATCTCCATCTACACTGAAATCAATGCATTTAGCGCAAACAATCAAATAGTAATCATCACCTACATTGAAATCAATGCATCTAGTGCAAGTAATCATATATCACTAGAAATAAATATCTACACTAAAATCGATGCATCTAGTGTAAATAATCAAAATAGGATTATAAATCACCATCTCCACTTAAATCAATCCATCTAGTGCAAGAAATATTCTTCCCTTTCTCCACCCTCCATCCATATATATATCCCCATCCATCTATTTTTTTTGTCTCTATCTCACCCCCCTAAACACACATGCTCTCGCACTCCATATATATCATTCTCTTTGTCGATCACCCTCTCTCCCCATCTCTCTCTTCTTCCCTCTCTTCCCCTTCTCTCCCTCTCCCCCGCTAATATCTCTCTTTCCTCCTTTTGTCCTCTCTCTCTCTCTCTCTCCATCTTCCTTATCACTCACTCTCTCTCTCTCTAGGAACCAATATCTACACTGAAATCAATGCATTTACTCAAAGAAATCAAATAGGATTAGAAATTTCCATCTACATTGAAATCAATGCATTTAGTGCAAACAATCAAATAGGATTAGAAATCATCTACATTGAAATTAAGTCATCTAGCGCAAGTAATAAAATATAATTATAAATCGACATCTAAATTGAAATCAACACATTCAGTGCAAGCAATCAAATTGTATTAGAAATCACCACCTACACTGAAATCAATGCATCCAGTGCAAGTAATCAAATATCATTAGAAATAAATATCTACACTAAAATCGATGCATCTAGTGCAAATAATCAAATAGGATTAGAAATCACCATCTCCACTTATATCAATCCATCTAATGCGAGAAATATTCCTCCCTCTTTCCACCCTCCATCCATATCTATATCCCCCTCCATCTATTCCTTTTTGTCTCTCTATCTCACCCCCTAAACATACGCGCTCTTGTACTCCATATATATCAATCTCTTTTTCAATCACCCCCTCTCCCCATCTCTCTCTTCTTCCCTCTCTTCACCTTCCATCTATATCTCTATCTTCCCCTTCTCTCCCTGTCCCCCATTAATATCTCTCTTTCCTCCTTTTGTCCTCTCTCCCTCTCTCTCCATCTTCCTTATCACTCTCTCTCTCTCTCTAGAAACCAACATCTACACTGAAATCAATGCATTTACTCAAAGAAATCAAATAGGATTAGAAATCGCCATCTACACTGAAATCAATGCATTTAGTGCAAACAATCAAATAGGATTAGAAATCATCTACATTGAAATTAAGTCATCTAGCGCAAGTAATCAAATCTGCTGGACCTCTTTATATCTATTTTATATTTATTTATTTATTTATCATACTTGTTTATACCTCTTTTATATTTATTTATTTACCCATGGTATTTGGCCGATGGTATCAATATTAATTTGTCCCATGGTATTGATCTCATAGGCTTCATCTAAAATAAAACCTCTTTTTAAATATAAAAAGTTTATGGAATAAATATAAAAGAATTTTTTATTTATTTATCATAAATCTAGTTTATATGTTTTTTTATTTATTTATTATAGCTCAAATTAAGTATAAATTCATTTCACAAATATTTAATTAAAAAGCAAATATTAAAAGATTTTGGATTTTGATTGTTTGTGTTGATTTAACTCTTTTCCCTTGATTTAGAAAATGGTATTGATATTATTATAACATAATAATAGTAATAATAGTAATTATTATTAGTATTATTATTATTATTATTATTATTATTAAAATTAATATTAATATTAAATTCATATTATTGATACATTGTGCATATTTTTGATAAAAAAACTATAATTGGAATGATTTCTATATAATTCTAACTCTATACCATGAATGCGGCCACTATAAACCAATAATCTCAATTACTCTATATTGACAATGAATATGTCAAATTCAAGAGAAAATCGGGGAGCGGCTGCATAAAAGCAACAATTAACATTTATATTATTTCCAATATAAGCAATGGATAAATATACAACCGATACAATGTATTGCCATCCCAACTTAGCGTATTGTATCACCATCCCAACTTAGCGCACAAATGGGCTGATTGATTTTTAATTCAGATTTACAGTGGTTCGCGAGCATGTTATAAAGCCCTTTCTAAATGCCGTGAAATGCCCTAGACACTTACGAGTTCGAAATGCCAGCCATACAGTTAGAAATGCCACGAAAATGATTACGCCGCTAGAAATGTGCTTACTAGAGTCGAATTTGAGTTGTTTAATTTTATTTATAAGATTCTTAAAATTTATCTTGTTAAAGCAAACTCAGTTGTTATTTTTTATTTTTTATTTTATTTTTTTGAAATTTAAGCGCGAGCATTGAGGATGGCGTGACATTGAAGACGTGACATACCCAGAACATCCAGGGTCATATGGGAAAAGTGCATCAGATCCGCCCTATAAGAGGCGCAGTAAGATGCGCCTCTCGGCGCAAAGATCTCGTTCGACTCTTATATGCATGAAAACAAATCAGCTGAATATTCCGTATAAATATAAATATATGGATGTAGATATATGGATGTTACATATATAAGCAATAGAGTAAATGCTTGTATAAATATACACATATATAATCCATATATAGAAGCAATAGAGTAACTTTATATATAAATAGAAAAGTATATGTTTTCTAATTAATTAAATACTAACAATAAAAGTATAATAATCATTTTTATAGTTTTTATGATATAAATAAAAGTATAAAATATTATTAGCTTAGAGGGATATTTATAAATTTTATTTTTAATTTGATATTTATACTTATGAAAAGGCATCAAATTATCATTAGAGATATAGATTATTATTGAATTATATTTTATTAAAAATAAATAAATAATTTTTTCAATTAGTATAGATATATCGCAAACAGTTGATGTAACATGAGTAGTGAGGGATCAAATTTTTTATGTTGAAAACATATTCTAGAGTGTAAAAAACAATGTGTACTTTTTTCAGGTGTTTTAGAATTGCATTTTTAATAATATAGAGATTAAATAACATGTGTATCGAAAGTCATTTTATATTAATCCATATGAGAATATTTTATTCATAATTCACATTGGATATTTTATTCTATAGGACATTGAAATATTTTCTTTTGAATTTTTTTTATATGTAAATATATATTAAGTTATATCGGATATTAATTTTTTTTGAAAAACATAAGGTTTAAACCTCTTACTCACTTACATATTTTTATTTCTAATTACCTTACATGTTATTAGGTCATATGGACAACTAGTTAAAAATGCATAGTACATATATATTTTTTCTTTTTTATTTAAAGAATATTTTATTTTTATTTTAAGCAGGGGAGAGACATACTTACACATCACACCTTCACGGTGGGCTCTAGGATGTACCAAGAGCTTAGAAGGATCAAATCTCAAGCTTAGAAAAAAATATTTATAGGTCAATTAATCTTATTTTAGTGCTTGGTAAATATATGTGATTAGTATAGATATATTGTAGACTACTTACATTTTTTAAATTGTATATTTTTGATATATTATTATTAGTAATATTTTATATTTAAAATTGAATAGAGTTACACATTTTCCTCTTATTAAGAAGTAACTACTCTACTTTACTTTTAATTAGTAATTTTTCCTTTCTAACTAAGGTTAACATTGATATTAATATTAAATTCATATTATTGATACATTGTGCATATTTTTGGTAAAAAAACTATAATTAGAATGATTTCTATATAATTCTAACTCTATACCATGAATGCGGCCACTTAAACCAATAATCTCAATTACTCTATATTGACAATGAATATGTCAAATTCAAGAAAATCTCTGGGAGCGGTACGCAAGCAACAATTAACATTTATATTGTATTTCCAATATAAGCAATGGATAAATATGCAAGCGATACAATATATTGCCATCCCAACTTAGCGCATTTAGATATCACCATCCCAACTTAGCGCACAAATGTCTGATTGATTTTTAATTCAGATTTACAAGGTGTTCGTAGCATGATATAAAGCCCTTCTAAATGCCGCGTAAAAATGCCCGAGCACTTACGATTCGAGAAATGCCCGGCGCATGCTGGGTTCGAAATGCCACGTAAATGATTACGCAGTTGCAAATGTGCTTACGTGAATTTGAGTTGTTTATTTGTTTACTTATAAGATTCTTAAAATTTATTTGTTAAGCCGACTCAATTGTTATTTTTTATTTTTTATTTTATTTTTTTGAAATTTAAGCCGAGCATTGAGGTAAGCCGACATTGAGGACATGACATACCCAGAGCATCCGGGTCATATGGAGGTACGTAGATGCGCCTCTGCGGCGATCAATCATTTTTGGAAAAATATATGCAAATAATATAAAGGATGCTTTATAAGTATTGATATGGTAAAAGGTAATTTAAAATGTTCAAAATTGATAGCCCGTACGGTAGTTTTTTGTCGAATACTGGTAATTTCCTTTTAGGGCACCCAAAAATACAAAGTTTAACGATGGTAACCCGCATTTTCAAAAATCTTTGTGAAAAGTTTTCATAATCTTACAGGGTTAGAAGTTACTTTTTAATAATTAAAATTGGATTATTAATCCTTATATTTATATAAATTATTATATCATCTCAATGTGAATTATTATTTTTTTTAGTTTTTTCATATTGTTAAATAAAAAATAAAAGTTAAATGTATGATTTCTTATAAATAAGATAAAAATAAAAACTTAAATTAACAATCACAATTACAATTATTGCGCCGAGAGGCGCATCTACAGCCCCATATGACCCGGATGTTGGGTATGTCACGTCCTAAATGTCGGCTTACCTCAATGTCGGCTTAAATTTCAAAAAAATAAAATAAAAAATAAAAAATAACAATTGAGTCGGCTTAACAAATAAATTTTAAGAATCTTATAAATAAACATATAAACAACTCAAATTCACTTTAGTAAGCACATTTTAAACAGGCGTAATCATTTTACGTGGCATTTTCAGGCGTAGCCTTTGGGCATTTCGAGCTGAGTAGAGTGTTTGGGCATTTATGCGGCATTTAGAAAGGGCTTTATAACATGCTACGAACACACTGTAAATCTGAATTAAAAATCAATCAGCCCATTTGTGCGCTAAGTTGGGATGGTGATACAAATGCGCTAAGTTGGGATGGCAATATATTGTATCGGTTGCATATTTATCCATTGCTTATATTGGAAATAATATAAATGTTAATTGTTGCTGTGCAGTCGCTCCCCGATTTTCTTGAATTTTGACATATTCATTGTCAATATAGAGTAATTGAGATTATTGGTTTAAGTGGCCGCATTCATGGTATAGAGTTAGAATTATATAGAAATCATTCCAATTATAGTTTTTTTACCAAAAATATGCACAATGTATCAATAATATGAATTTAATATTAATATTAATTTTAAAATAATAATAATAATAATAATACTAATAATAATTACTATTATTACTATTATTATGTTATAATAATATCAATACCATTTTCTAAATCAAGGGAAAAGAAGTTAAATCAACACAAGCAGTCAAATCCAAAAGATATCTTTTAATATTTCTTTTAATTAAATATTTGTGAAATGAATTTATACTTACTCCAGTGCTATGTAGGTAAATAAATAAACATATAAACTAGATTTATGATAAATAAATAAAAATTCTTTTTATATTTATTCCATAAACTTTTTATATTTAAAAAGAGGCTATTATTTAGATACTGAAGCCTATGAGATCAATACCATGGGACAAATTAATATTGATACCATGGGCCAAATACCATGGGTAAATAAATAAATATAAAAGAGAGTATAAACAAGTATGATAAATAAATAAATAAATATAAAATAGATATAAAGAGGTATGGTAAATAAACTAAATATAAAATAGGCATAAAGAGGCAAGGTAAATAAATAACAATATATCAAATAGGATTATAAATAAAAAAATCTAACTATATAACAAGCCTATGGGCCAAATACCATAGTAAAGAGAAAAGAGTATGGTAAATAAATAAAAATATAAATAAACTAGAGGTATGTGGTATGTAAATAAAACCTCTTTCTCATATTACTCCATAATACTGCTTTATATTTACAAATATTTATGTTCATTAGTTTACATAACTAAGAAGAAAAGAGAGAGAGAGTGATAAGGGAGAGATGGAGGAGAGAGTGTGTATGTTTAGGGGTGAGATAAAGAGACAAAGTAAGATGTATGGAAAGAAGGGGGGGAGAGAAGAAGTGAGAAGGAGAGAGGGAGGGATATAGTAATGTAGTTGGAGAGAGAGAGGGGTGGAAGAGAGAGAGAGATAAATAGGGATGGGGGAAGAGAGAGAGGATTAGAGAGAGAGAGAGAGAGAGAGAGAGAGAGATATGGGGGAGAGAGAGGGATATGGAGGGAAAGAGAGAGATTGAGAGGTGGAAAGAGAGAGAGAGAGAGGTGGGATGAGAAAGGAGAGGAGGATGGAGTGATGGGGGAAGAGAGAGTATTGGGGGAGAGAGAGACCCGAAGGGAAAGAGAGAGAGAGGGATTTAGGGGAGAGAGAAAGAGAGGAAGGACGAGAGAGAGGAGGAGAGAGGGATCGATAAGAGAGATGGAGTTGGAGGGGGAGAGATGTAGGAAATAAGAAATATAGAGAGTGAGGAAGTGGAGAGAGAGAAGGAGTGACAAGGGAGAGACGACGGAGAGAGAGCATGTATGTTTGGGGCGTGAGATAAAGAGACAAATAAGAGGAGAGATGGAGATAAGGGGGAAGAAGGAGATATAAGGAGAGAGGCCGAGGGATATAGTAACATAATTGGTGGGTGAAGAGAGAGAGAGAGAGAGGGAGAGAGATGGGAGAGAGAAAGGGAAAGATAGGAATGAAGAGAGAGGGATGTGAGAGAGTGGAGAGAGGGAGGGGAAAAGAGAGATGGACTTGGAGGGGGAGAAGGAGAGAGGTAAGAAGAAATAAATAGAGAGAGAGAAGGTGGAGAGAGAGAGAGAGAGAGTGAGTGATAAGGAAGATGGAGAGAGAGGGAGAGAGGGGGAAGATAGAGATATAGATGGAAGGTGAAGAGAGGGAAGAAGAGAGATGGGGAGAGGATGGGATTGACAAAGAGATTGATATATATGGATTGCGAGAGTGTGTGTGTTTAGGGGGTGAGATAGAGAGACAAAAAAGAAGAGATGGAGGGGGATATAGATATGGATGGAGGGTGGAGAGAGGGAAGAATATTTCTCGCTTAGGTAGATGGATTGATATAAGTGGAGATGGTGGTTTATAATCCTATTATGATTATTTTGCACTATATGCATCGATTTTAGTGTAGATATTTATTTCTAATGAGTATTTGATTACTTGCACTAGATGCATTGATTTCGAGTGTAGGTGGTGATTCCTAATACAATTTGATTGCTTGCGTGAATTTGTTGATTTCAATTTAGATGTCGATTTATAATTATATTTTGATTACTTGCGCTAGATGACTTAATTTCAATGTAGATGATTTACTAATGCTATTTGATTTGTTTTGCACTAAATGCGTGAGTTTCGGTGTAGATGGCGATTTCTAATCCTATTTGATTTCTTTTGAGTAAATGCATTGATTTCGGTATAGATGTTGGTTTCTAGAGAGAGAGAGAGTGATAAGGAAGATGGAGAGAGAGGGAGAGAGGACAAAAAGGAGGAAAGAGAGATATTAATGGGGGACGGGAAGAAGGGGAAGATAGAGATATAGATGGAAGGTGAAGAGAGGGAAGAAGAGAGATGATGGGGAGAGGGGGTGATTGAAAAAGAGATTGATATATATATGGAGTACAAGAGCGCGTGTGTTTGAGGGGGTGAGATAGAGAGACAAAAAAGAATAGATGGAGGGGGATATAGATATGGATGGAGGGTGGAAAAGGGAGGACTATTTCTCGCATTAGATGGATTGATATAAGTGGAGATGGTGATTTCTAATCCTATTTGATTATTTGCACTAGATGCATCGATTTTAGTGTAGATATTTATTTCTAATGATATTTGATTACTTGCACTAGATGCATTGATTTCGGTGTAGGTGGTGATTTCTAATACAATTTGATTGCTTGCACTTCGAATGTGTTGATTTCAATTTACGTCATGTCGATTTATAATTATATTTGATTACTTGCACTAGATGACTTAATTTCAATGTAGATGATTTCTAATCCTATTTGATTGTTTGCACTAAATGCATTGATTTCAATGTAGATGGAAATTTCTAATCCTATTTGATTTCTTTGAGTAAATGCATTGATTTCGGTGTAGATATTGGTTCCTAGAGAGAGAGAGTGAGTGATAAGGAAGATGGAGAGAGAGAGAGAGAGAGAGAGAGAGACAAAAGGAGGAAAGAGAGATATTAGCGGGGGGGAGAGGGAGAGAAGGGGAAGAGAGAGAGAGAGAAGAGAGAGATAGAGGGAGAGAGGGTGATCGACAAAGAGAATGATATATATGGAGTGCGAGAGCATGTGTGTTTTAGGGGGGTGAGATAGAGACAAAAAAAAAGAGATGGATGGGGATATATATATGGATGGAGGGTGGAGAAAAGGGAAGAATATTTCTTGCACTAGATGGATTGATTTAAGTGGAGATGGTGATTTATAATCCTATTTTGATTATTTGCACTAGATGCATCGATTTTTAGTGTAGATATGTTATTTCAAGTGATATATGATTACTTGCACTAGATGCATTGATTTCAATGTAGGTGATGATTACTATTTGATTGTTTACGCTAAATGCATTGATTTCGGTGTAGATGGTGATTTCTAATCCTATTTGATTGCTTTGAGTAAATGCATTACTTTCGGTGTAGATGTTGGTTTCTATTATTTGATTGATTGCATTAGGTGCATTGATTTCAATGTAGAAGTTATTTTCTAATCTTATTTGATTGCTTTCATTAAATGCATTGATTTCAATGTATATGTTGCTTTATGATTTGATGTAATTGGATATATGACGGTACATTAATATTAAAGTGATTGGATTAGCAATATGCATTGATTTTAGTGTAAGCACAAAAATTTATTAACAATGTAGATTGAATTTTGTGTTATAGTAATTTAAGCTATTAATATTGGAGAGCAAGGCAGACAAGGTATCATGTTTACTACAACGAGATCGAGCTAAATATTTAAATGGTTTACGATTTAAATTTTTCTTTTTCATATTATTCACATTTTTCTATCTTTCAACACTTTATTGTCACTTTGCATTTAAAAAAAATATTTCATCATTTTTTTCATCATTATAATTATTAACAATAATTATCATCTCAACAAAGCGAGGTAACTAAGAAAATTTAAAATTTAAAATGACCAAGTTAATCTAAAATATTTAGCATATTTAAAATGATTATATTAATATTTGATATATTTACATATTACTTGATAAAATTAATCATATATTTGATAGATTTTCCTTGGCGACCCCGACAGTAAAACCTGACTTAGATCCATCTTACATCTCAAAAATATACAAAAATTTTAATAATGCGAAAAAATGTGACGTTGATGCCTCCGGCACGGAACCATCCTAGATCCATCTAACTACGGATCTATCATGCGCGAGAGGGATCAAATCTCTCGAGGTGCAAACCTTTCCTCAAGTTTTGCACTCGAAAAATAGGTTTGCACCTCGAGAGATTTGATCCCTCTCGGCGCATGATAGATCCAGAGTTAGATGGATCTAGGCTGGTAATTAATAATTGAATTTAACTATATCTATCTTGACTTTGGATTTACCAAATGTCGTGAGAGATTTAATAATTTTCAGGGTGAAAGAGATTTGTATCTACATTGAATCTCTTTACATTTGGTAGATTGTGAATTAAATTAAGATTGATCAAGGTTAATTTCATCAAATTAAATTTTGGCTATTAGTAATAACATCATCATATATATAAATATTACCACCAATTTGAAAGTTAATTCATAATAAATTGTATTGTATGATATCATGAGATGAGGAGTGGAAATTGATTAAAAAAAATAGAAAAATATAATTAAATAATATAAGATATTATTTAACGGTACATCTAAAATAGATTTAATAAAAAATGATTAAAATATTTTTTTTGGAAAAATAACTATAAATAATATAAAGGATTCTTTATAAGTATTGATATGGTAAAAGGTAATTTAAGATGTTCAACGTTGTGAAGTCTTAATAAGTTAACTTTTAGTAATTAAAGTTAGATTATTAATTCCTATGATTAGATAAATTATTGTATCTTATTTCAATATGAATTATTTTTCCTTTTGTAATTTTTTGATATTATTAAATAGAAATTAAAAAAGTAAAATGTATGTTTGTGGTTTTTGATATGGGTTTTTTTTATTAATAGTTATTAAGATTAAATTTTTAATGTTAATTTGAAATATTTTAATTTATATTTTTTAATTTTGTTATCAAATGTTTACATGAATTTAAATTTTGGTTATTTGATATATTTTTGAATTTATATTTTTGTTTTTTATAAAATGTTTATATGAATTTAAATTTTGGTTATTAATGATAGATAATTGTGATAATCTTTGTATGTAGGTATTATAATTTTTGTAATATATTTTATGGTTTTAATGATAAAAATGGACTTGATTATTTGGGTGGTCCAACATGATGCAACTTATGTAGAAAAATTTGAATTTAATTGAACTAAATGTGACTCACTAAAGATATTAAATGATTATTCATTGTTGTAGTATAAACAAGTTTGATACAACTTATGCAAAAAATTTGAAGTTAATTGAAGAGAATTTTATTCACTAAACATATTAAATGCTTAGTCATAGTTGTAGTATAAACGAGTATAGATAAGATGAAAAGAATAGATAATCAAGAAGGATATGTAATGGGCTTACATGGATGATGCTTCATTCTCAGAGGAAATTTTGTATTTCTACAAAACATTGCACTTCTTTCAAATATGGGACAAGTTTGGGAGATTAACAATTACCATAAATTATTGATGGCTTTCACATGTAAATTTGATAGCTCTTATGTATCAAGGGAGAGGGATAAGATAGTGCTACGAGCAATCAATAAATAAACAAGGAACTTAATGGATTATATCCATATGCATAATTTAATATACTCAACAGCCTAAATACATTTAGCTTTTCATTTATCATACCCCCAAGTGGGATCAAATACCTTTGAGGTGAAAAAATTTACCTAAATTTCTATATTAGAAAGAAGGTTTTCATAACTCGAATAAATTAATGATAAAGCGAGAGGATATTTAAAAAATATTGAAGATGTAAGCATATGAACATAATGTATGTGTTTACAATTTGTGAAAGAATTATCTATTTCAATTTAAGAAACTAACGTGAGTATATTTTATGTGTGACTATGCGAAATTACAATTTAATTTTTACAAACATTCCTTCAAAACAACCACAATTGTTTGCCTAATCAAATCCAAATACCAACACCAAGCTAAATCAACAAGTCTACAAAAGAAAGTACTTACTAAACCTATGTTTTATAAATCCAAAAAATCAACCTTAGGTCTTTGAAGGTCCTTCCAAATTTTCATCCACCTCCTCTAACAAATAATCCCAAGGAAGAGAAGGAAGTGTTGAGAAATATATAGGGAAATGATTAGAGTGATTTCTCTTTCTTTCATAACTTCTTGTGATTTCTTTTAATTATCTTACTTATTAGCTTCTCTTATTATTATTATTATTGTGTATCATCAAACAACTACCAAAAAAAATAAGAACAAGAACACAAAATATCGCGTGATCTACAAGCCAAGGCCAAAACCTCTCGACCTTGAGAGGAAAAACACATGCAAATCTCTTCTCTTTCTTATAGATTCTTCAATTGAGAAATTCGAAGACCTTTACACACAAGACCAATACCCTCCAGAGAACAAGTCCAACTATTGAAATTGGCAACAAGAAACATTGAAAATGACAACCAAAAATGCTGACATGCAGAAATGGCACCCATAAATGGCACCATTGGGGAGCTTCTAGTTAATTTTTCCCTTAATTAAATTAGAAGAAAAATTGTAATTCCATCACATGACAACTTTTATTATTTAACCGAGTAAGGAATACTTAGTTAGCTTAGGAAATTTGAGTTGAAGGTCAAAGATGAGGCATGTAGAGGATTTTCCATGATTTTAGGGGGTCCGAGTTACAATTATTTGTGAGTTGTAATTAGTTGACTCAATTAATCGTGTTAAAATCGGTTTAACTAGTTCCTAGCGGCGTAGAGCTAGTCATAGGTCTAGTGAGTTAAATATGATAATTAACGAGTAGTGATCAATAAATTAATTGAAAATTCACTATAAATAGTTGTTACATGTGAGGTTCTAGGGAAGGCCCGGTTGAGACGGGGGTTAAAGGGAAGATAACTATCAATTGTACTATTAGAAAATTGTACATATCATGCATGAGGTCATTGGAAAGCCTTAGCAGATTGCACAATCATTAATTTGAATTTTCCTAATTAATAGGGGGCTTAATTAGCTCATAGAATACGTAAGGAATGCATGTCGAGAAGAGGCAGAAAAAAAGGTTAAATATTGGACCAAACTTTCTTAGATCGAAAGCCATATTTGAGTAGGATCGAGTGAGACAATTAAAAAAGTGCGAGAGGTTTCTCAAGAAGGAAAAAAAACATTGTATTGTTTCATGATATTAACCATATGCAATATAAAAATAGTGGGGTTTTGAGTAATTTATTTCCCTAGATACATATATGTGGTGTGCGGTTGATTTACTTCTTTCCCTTACTTGTTATGTGATTGCACAATCATGTTTTGTTTCAATAAATTCTAGAAGGATTACGGTATTTTTTTAGTACATGACAAGATCAAATTGAATCTCGTTGTCATGTTTTCTACATGGTATAAGAGCACAAGGAGTTTTTTTAACATGTACATCGAATTTGCAGATTTATTCTCGAGACCAACAATAGATCAAGATGTCTTTCAATGGCTTGAGACTCAAATATGCACTCGAGAGAAATTAGAATTACATAACATGGAAGGAAAAATCGGAGGCGGTGTTGGATGACAACAAGCGAAGGCATTCATAGATAGTGATATTCCTCGAGCCGACAACAATAGATGGTCAACTTCTTGATGCATGGAAGAAAAATGTAAAAAGGAAAGAAGGATCTTGCTAGAGGTAGTACGAGATCATATTGTCTCGATTATGCATGGAAAAAGAAACTCCATATGCAATGTGGAAGGCCTTAATAGATCGGTCTCGAGAATAACAATGGACACAGGAAGTTGGCAGCTGAAAGACAAGCTCAAAAATATCAACAAGGAGGAGGGTGAGATGATACCAAAATGCTTGACGAAGTTCACTCAATGTCGAGATGAGCTTGGAAGTATTGGTGTCACAATGGCTCCAAGACGATTTGGTGAGCCTTAAATTTATGGGCCTTTCAGAGCTAACATAGTTACCAGGGACTAAGTGAATGGGAGGAGAAGTTACCACACTAGGGTGATTATGGTCTAACTTGGTGTTACACAATATTTTTTCACCGTCCTGTAATCCCCATTCGGAATCTTGGAGGACCATTTTAGTCACCTCCGTGTATTTTCATACATGGCCAATAATTTCATTTCATCCCTTTGCAAGTATGGAACACAATTCTACGTTGATCATTCCTTGAGTAGACTCAAAAACCTATACTTTTGGGTCGACTCTCAGTAGGTAGTTCTTTCCTCACACCCATGGTCAAAATTTCACTAAGCCTAGCGTCGATGGGTGCTGCTCGTCTCTTAAGAGCACCAACGCCAGAGTGATTTTGGAAATTTTTTTAAAATAGAAAAGAAGCTTCCATGATCTAACATCTTCGTAGGCGATTCATGGTTCTCTATTCGACTGGATCAATTCGATTTTTCTCCCTTTGGCCTATTAATTCCTACAATTGTGTAACCTCCCAATGGGATAGGCCTCTCCTCCACCTTATGTGGATCCCAAAATTCCTCCTCCTCTCCTATAAATTATTCTTCCTCACATTGATTCAACTAGCTTAGAAATCAATAGATATAGTTGGTTTGTTGAAGTAGAGAAGTGTCCATTGTTGAGAGAGAGAGAGAGTTGAAGCCCATCGCCTCATTGAGCTGACTGATGAAGAGAATGCTTAGAGACATGCTCTGCTTTGAACTCGTCGGAGGAGGTATACAACATTAAGGTGCGAGTTGTAAACTTACTTTTCATTTATTAATAATACATGTGTGGTTTATGGTTCCAACTTTGTTTCTATTTATATCGGAAATGTCCTAACTCTCCTTCTCTAGTTGGATAGTTTTATATGAATGTATATTTTTTTGTATGATGTCGGTGTTTGTTTTATCTTTGTACATGTGTATGAACGTTTTTTCATCAACGGAGTGAAAGGGATCGAAGACAAGGCCAAGGATCAACGCACATGTACCGCGACAAAAACATTGGACATAGATAGGATATATGTTCCAATCCATATTTCATTTACAAACTAGGAATTTAGGAATTCACCGTGTTCCCTCTTTTCTAGACACACCTTAGGGCTATAGGTATCGCGCCTTTGTCCGCGAGAGGGATTTTATTGCACAACAAGTTGGCGACCATATTGGGGATTAGTATGCATGTCGTCTCTCTTTCGTCATTTTGAAGTTTTTCTTGTCTATTCAACTTTAGTCGTATTATCATTTCTCTAATTTGTTTTTGCTTGTTTGATTTATTTTAGTTGATTGGACTCTTCTTAGAGTGATAAGCACGGATTTTTCTCAGCCACTATTTCTTTTTTTCCCTTTGATTTTTTAGCTCGACGTAGTTGTTTCACTGAAAGTCGCACCCATTGGCATGGGTGGTCTTTAGTACAGTGCACTTTCCCTTGTTCGATAATGTAAATATGGTATGAACGATCGTCTCTGATTCTGTAGGGTTGATTTTGGGCTTCTCTTTTTAGTGTCTAGTGTGTCTTTCACTCTTAATTGAATTTTTTCTCCACGGATTTATCCATTTAGATTTTTTTTACTTTGATGTCTCGTTCATTTCGGTTTTGTTATCTCTTATCCAATATGTGTGGATTTTTCCATCCCGGGGTTTATAGGTGTTTTCAATCATTCATTGAGTCTCTGAACCATGTATAAGTCAGTTCATTCATTTATTTTTTAGCCTATTGGTTGGTTTCTTGGTCTTTTCTATTGGTTGAGGTTGAGTAAATTGCAACTTGTGAAGTAATCAAAGAAGCAGTCTAGTTGAGGAAGTTGTTATCTAACTTGTTTGAAGGACCTATATGACCTTACAATGATACATTGTGATGACACCGATTGCATATGATTATTTGAAGACCCAATATTTCATGGAAATACAAAGCATATCAACAAAAAACTATCACTATATTCGAGAAGCTAGTAAAAGATGGTGTAGCCCTACAGCTACAATATATCTCCAATGAGTAAGTAGGAAGTTGACATATTGATAAAATATCTTCCTAATAAGAAGCTTGTGTATTTGAGAGACAATCTTGGCTTGATTGATGTATCATCCCTAGTTGAGAGGGAGAGATAGGCACATCATTCATTTTTTCACTTGGGAAGACAAAATGGAGGATTGAGGGTGAAAGCATATCTCGTGCGATACTATTTGAGGATGAGAAATGGCATCTAGGATAAGAGTAGTTGTGGAACAATATTATTTTAGGACAATTTATCCAAGATAAAATAGTCCAAGGAAGCGTCATAAAATTTGAACACATGGCAGAGTATGTACCTTGAGAGACAATGATGGTGGTATCTATAAATCATTGGTCTGCGACAACATTATTTTTCTAATCATGTGGAGATATGGAGCTGTTAGTCAAGGCATTTCTATATGAAAAATTTTGGTTGATATTATGCTAAAAATATGGGTTACCAATCTGACTCTTCTTATGAGGTATCTTCGGATTGAGAATTTCCATGTACCATTTATGAATACATCCTTAGTTATGAGGGAGTGTTGAAAAATGTGTAACTAGGGGTTTGGAGCTTCATAAATATGAAATGTAATTTGGATTATTGTAAATTGTAAAATGAAAAGGAAATTATTATTATTATTATTTTTTTGGATGCAAGGGTTTCATGCTCAAGGTATTTTATTTTATAATTGCAGCACTCTTATTGAGTGATTTTAGGGCTTGTCCTAGGTCAAGAAAGTCAAAAGAGTCATTTTCATAAAGTTGAAGACCCTTCAGGCACATTGTAACTTGTAAATAAAATTACCTTTGTCCTTAAAAGTTTCAAAATACCCTCCAATATCATGTCGGCCTTTTAGGCGTGGTAAGTTGGCCTAATTTAAGGAGCCACATCCACCTTTAGAGCCTATATAAAGAAGCAACATTGACCTACTTGAAGACACGATTCACATCTCACTCATTCAAGCTACAGGAAGAAGAAGAAGAAGGCAACAGAAAGAAGGAAGAGGATGAAGAAGTTTTGGTTTTGAGGATATTTCTCTCTCACACGTGCAGAAGGAAAACTAGGGTTTATACAACGGATCTATGGTTTTCCTCTACAAGTTCGATCTTGCAGAAGATAAGACAAGAAGGTCAAGAAAAAGGTCACAAGAATCCATCCTCAAGCTCTAGAGGTTAGAAAAATCCAACCGAAGGTATAAGGAAACCCTCGGAGGATAAAAATAAGCTCACACGTGTGGTAGTAGCAATTGCGGGAGGGCTGAAAAATTTCAGAGTTTGTAGTGGAGGTCGAAATTATCGTAGCTGAAAGGTAAAAAGTTGTTCCTCTCTGGAAGAGATTTGACTAGGTTTGACTTGGACGGGGAAATCACATCATACGCAAGCCAGCATCTTGGTTGCCATTTTCATCTGGTTCTTGTTACCAATTGTCAATAGTTGGACTTGGGTATTGGAGGTTATTGGTCTTGGTGTAAAGGGTCTTAAAATTTCTCAATTCAAGAACCTATAAGAAAGAAGAGATTTGTGGAGTTTCCTCTCAGAAGTTGAGAGGGTTTTTCCTCGACTTGCAACAGTATCTTTTGTGTTCTTATTCTTATTGTTTTTGTTAGTTGTTTGATGATATACAATCATAATAATAACAAGAGAAGCTAATAATTAAGATAAGTAAAAGATATCACAAAGAAGTTATGAAGAAAGAGAAATCACTCTAATCATTGCCCTATAGATTTCTCAACATTTCCTTCTCTTCCTTGGTATTCTTTGTTGGAGGGTGGATGAAAATTTGGAAGGACCTTCTTAGACCCTGAGGTTGATTTCTTGGATTTATACAAACACATAGGCATAGTAAGTAATTTCTTTGTTGTAGACTCGTTGAGCTAGCTTGAGTGTTGGGATTTGGATTTGGTTAGGCACTACATTTTTGGGTTGCTTTGGAGGAATGTTTGTAAAAATTTAAATTTTTGATTTTGTAATCACATAAAAACTACTCACGTTAGTTTCTTACATTAAAATAGATAATTTTTTCACAAAGTATGAACATACATTATGTTCATATGCTTACATCTTCAATATTTTTTATTTACTATCCTCTTGCTATCATTAATTTATTCGAGTTCTTAAAACCTTATTTTTAGACTATAGAAATTTAGGTAAAATTTTTCACCTCAGAGATATTTGATCCCACTTGGTATAATAAATCGAAGTTAAATTTATTTAGGTTGGTGATTATATTCAATTATGCATATGGATATAATCCAAGATTTCTTATTTATTTATTGATAGTTTATCCAATATCTTATGCTCTCCCTTGATATGTGAGAGTTATCAAATTTACATGTGAAAGCCATCAAATTTATGGTAATCATTAATCTCCCAAACTTATCTCTTATTATAAATAAATGCAATGTTTGTAGAAATACAAAATTCCCTCTGAGAATGAAGCATCATCCAAGTAAGCCCATCACATATCCTTCTTCATTATCTATTATTTTCATTCTATCTATACTTTTTTTATATTAGAACTATGAATAAGCATTTAATATGTTTAGTGACTCACATTCTCTTCAATTGACTTCAAATTTTCTACATAAGTTGCATCAAGTTGGACCACCCAAATAATCAAGTCCATTTTTATCATTGAAACCATCAAATATATTATAAAAATTATATTATATTTATATTCTTATACTTATGAATATTCTCACAATTATGTATCATTAATAACCAAAATTTAAATTCATATAAACATTTTATAAATAAAAAAAACGTATAGAAATATAAATTAAAATATACCAAATAAAAAAAATTAAATTCAGGGTAAACGTTTTATAACAAAATTAAAAATATAAATTAAAATATTCTAAATTAACATTAAAAATATAATCTTAATAATTATTAATAAAAACACCTATATCAACCAATCGTGAAAAAACATACATTTATTTTTATGTTTTTATTTAATAATATGAAAAAAAACTTTAAAAAAAATAATTCACATTGAAATGAGATATAATAATTTATATAAATATAAGAATTAATAAATTAATTTTAATTATTAAAAAGTAGCTTATTACTCTAAATTACGGTAGGATTATGAAAAATTTAGACGTCGAAAGATTTTTGAAAATCTCGAGTTACAATCGTTCAAAATTTAGTATTTTGGGTGACATGACGGATTTTGATGGTGGTGAATCCATTTCCACCATCAAAAAATGCAATTCAAACACTCCAACTACTTGATTTTTTTGAAGAAAAAAATTACCACAAAAAAACTACGGTACGGGCTATTTTGTTGGGTCAATAGACTACTCCCTTATTAATACTTCACAATTTCTAACATATTAAATTACCTTTTACCATATCAATACTTATAAAGAATCCTTTATATTATTTTGTTGGTGTCTTGTAGACTACTCCCTTATTAATACTTCACAATTTTGAACATTTTAAATTACCTTTTACGATATCAATACTTATAAAGAATCCTTTATATTATTGGCAGTTATTTTTCCAAAAAAATCATTTTAATCATTTTTTATTGGTTAACTAACATCTTATAATATTTTATTATATTTTTCTATCTTTTTATCATATTTCACTCTAATCTCATGATATTATACAATACAATTTACTATGAATTAATTTTCAAATTAATGTTAATAGTTATTTATATGATCATGTTATCGGTAACCAAAATTTAATTTGATGTTCCAATTAACCTGTGACCCATCTTAATTTAATTTAGGATCTACCAAATATGAGAGTGATTGAATGTAGATCTAAATCTCTTTTATCATGAAAAAAAAATTGATCTATCACGACATTTGGTTGCTCCAAGTCAAAAAATAGATCTAGAGAAATTTTCTCTAATTATTAATTATTGGTTTTATGTTTTTTATTTTTATATTATTTTGAATAATATAAAATTTTAAACATTACAACATCTCTATCATCCTTAAAAAAACAATCTTTCACCGCAGTTAAATACAAAAATAATATTTTCAAAACTATATAATTCATTAAAAACTCTATTAATTCTCTTATGGAATTTATACATTTATTCCTCAATTATTTCCCACTTATCGATAACCTAAAATACTAAAAACTTCAAGGCATAAGTCCAAAGACCATCCAAATCCAAAAATAGTACATATGCAAGTTGTGTATAAAAACATGGTATAAAAAATCACTATTGTTCACAACATCGGCCCAAATTGAAAAGGTCCATAGGTTATCTTAAACGGGGAATTTATAAAAAAGAGGATAGATTGGCAAATTAGAAAGCGTAAAATGAAATAGGGTTCTTTTTAACTCTGGAAACAAACTAGAGATTCCCATAGAACTATGGCTAAACAAACTTCTTCTTGAAAAAAGAGCATAGGGCTTTACGATGTACTTGCAAGTCCAACTTAATTTCTTGTCTTTATAAAAAATCATTAAGAGATTCGACCATTTTACGTTGGATTTCTAAATAATTAAAACCTAAACGGCACGAAGAATAACAAAATTTACTGTCTACTACACAATTGCATCGGATCATTCCACATCGCCTCTTGCTTCCTTTAGAAGTTGGAGGTACGCAAAGGAAAACGAACCGGAGCTGCACCGGCAAGAAAATCACAATGGAGATTTTATATTTTAAATTAGGTGATGCGCATACTGCTTACGCATTAATGGGCCAATAACGGTGGAAATATTGGTTTACTGTGGAAATAAGCTTCGCCACATGCATTAATGGGCCGATAGTAGTGGAAATATTGGTTTCCTTAATGTGGTGGCGGATGCGCTGCGCAACAGTTAGATATAAAATTGTTTAAATCTAACGGTTGGAGCACTGTGTGACCTACCCCGCATTAATGGGCCGATAGCGGTGGAAATATTGGTTGCCCCAATTATAGGACCGTGATGCACAATCGAATGTGAGAGAATGTCTCTTGAGTTCTAGGAGCATTCCAACGCCATTACATTTACTGGAGGCGCAACACAATTATGAAAAATATGTACTCATAATTGTTCCTTGCGTATTTCCATCATCTTCTTGACTATACAAACAAATTGATGATTGCTTTCTTTGTATCCAATGATCGGATGATTAGTGTTTTTCCTTCGTGATGTCAGCTAGACAGTCGGATCTTCCATAATGCGTTCACAATACCCATCGACTAACCTACAATATAATCATGAATTCTCATGCCATAGAATCGTAATTCCTTCGTAGTCTACAATGTAGAGCTAGTCAGAGGCAATGTAGAATAGGGTTGCATGAGTGACCTGGGCATCGAATTCAAGCTATCGGTAGAGTGGAAAAACCACGGCTTCGCAATAGATGCTAGTGAGAATAAAAAAATGAGATCAGGAATGCCATCAGATTGATCTGCTTGAATCACATGATGAATACAAACACATCCATCGTATGATCACCTTTGTAGATATATTTACAGGCGGTGATGAAGGATGGAGAGAATTAGTAGTGGCAAGGGAGATTGTTTGTTGTAAAAAATCTTCTTGGATTTTCGACATCCACAACAAAGCTGGTTTCCCTCTATTGTTGCACATCAAAGACTTCTTCTACGTCTTGCATTGTGCAACGTCATGAGTAGGAAACACAACTAGAGATAAAAATCACCTTTGAATTGAAAAAAAGGAGTTGCGGCTCATGAGTGAGTACTTGCACTGGACAGAAGCCTGCACTCAACACGGAGGCAACGCTACGAGTTTTCTCTACATTCATGAATGAGAAATTACATCATTAAGTACATCACTAGGAATTAGGAGGTTGCAAACAAACTCCTAAATTGTAGGAACTAATCCTAAACTAAGGAGATACGTTACAACTTGTGTAACCATTTCTCCATTAATATAAAATCATATTAATTATTTTCAACTCCCCCCCCCCTTAATGGAGAAGGGATTATCACGAACTCCTATCGCATCATTCTAAACAATTCAAACTTTACACGCCCAAGAGGCTTAGTAAATATATCAGCCATATTGTCACAAGTTTTTAAAATATTCAACAAATATCTCTTTTGAGTGTAGTTTCTCTCGAACAAAATGGAAGGCGAGTATCGATGTGCTTGGTATTTTTATGAAGAAAGTGGATTGTATGCAAGCTTGATGGTACTCTAGTTGTCGAGTTTTGATAATAGTTGATTCTTCTGTTCTTCTCTTTGCATCGTTGAAGTCTTCTCAACGAGATAGCTTCACATGTGGCTGCACTTTACAATGCTTGGTACCCGACTTCACATGAAGATAAGGCTATAGTGCTTTTCTTTTTGCTGCTCCATGCTATGACCCCGGATCTAATGCGGAAAACGTATTTACTTGTGATCAGACCTTCGATCATCCGAGTTACACCCAATCCCGAGATACGAGAAAACACCTGCTAAGAAGTAACATCGAAGTGGCGAGTGGCTACAAAATACCATAATTACTAGTACCACTAAGATACCTGCTAAACACACTTTTTGCTGCGACCCGAGTGACTTTCGAGTGGTTTTGACATGAGCTGACTCCAACATACTAACGAGTATGCGAAGTTTGGTCTAGTTGTAGTAAGATATATCAAGCATAGCCTGACTAGTTTGTCTATACATAGTGGCATCCACCTCTTTAGTACCATCATCCTTTGTTCAACTTTAAGATACTGCTTTCGCAATGTGTTCTTTGCTTCGATCTACCTTTGCTCCATTCTGAACTTTTCTAGCAAGCTTCGCTATATCTTCCCTTGAGTAATAAAAGTTTGTCCAGGAGTCTCTCCATACTTCAATCCCAAACGGTAATGGATATTTCCGAGATCTTTCATCTCAAACACTTGATGACATCTTACTGTTTGATTTCTTTGATTAGATTATTTAAGCATCCCACAACTATGATCATATCATCTACATACAAAGAAATCAAAATAATTTGTCTCTGTTTATTAAACTTGGTATACTGATTTGGATCATTCAGCTCCTATGAAAGCCATGATGTACAAAGAATGAGTCAATCTTCTCATACCACAACACTGGGTGCTTGTTTTAAACCATAAAGTGCCTTTTTAAATTTACAAACAAGATGTTCAGCCCCTTTTTTCACAAAACTTTAGAGATTTCCCGAACTAAATAAATTTCTTCTTTCAAGTCACCATTCGAAAATGCGGAGACTTAACATCGTAGGCAGTGTAGCTTTGCCATTTATGTTTTTTTGTTAGGGAAATTAGCATTTTAATGGTGTTTAATTTACAGCTACGGGAGCAAAGGTGTCATCGAAATCTATTCCCTCTTGCTTTTGTGAGTAACCCTTTGCTACGGTCTAGCTTTAAGTTTTTTTCTATACTCCCATACGCATTTATTTTGTGTTTGTACAACCATTTGCATCCTATGGGGGTTTTACCTTCAGGCAATTCAACCAAATCCCAAGTATGGTTTTTATTAATTGATTCAATTTCCTCATGCATTGCATCCCTCCATGCATCATATTGACATGCTCCTTCATAATTTGTAGGTTCTACAATGTTTAAAATGTTTGTCATTAATGCATAGTCTTTCAATTTGGATGGTAATTGAGTCTTCCTACTTGATCTCCTTGGTAGGGGACTTACCTCAAATACTGTCTATTTCAACCTTCTCAGGGCTTGCATCATTTATTACATTACTGTTACTTCTTCTTCTTGTTTTACCTGCTCTTGTTATTCATCATCCTTATTGTTTTCTTCCATTAGCAATGGAATGTGCCAATCATTATTATAGTCATCCTTTCTTTCTTCAACGCTTTGTTCACTTGAAATATGACATCTCTGCTACACCAAAACCTTATGAGTCACGAGATAAAATAACTTATATAGCTTTGAACTCGGTGCCATATCCAACAAAGGTACATTTCAAGGCTTTAGGATCTAACTTCTTCCCTGCTACGCCTTAGGGTATATGAGCACATAAGCTTTTTTGACCCAAATATTCTTAAGTGAATCACTATCTGGTTTGAATCCAAATAATGCTTCAAAAAGGGGTTTTGAAGCCTAAAGATTTAGTGGGACTCCTATTTATTTTTAAGTAGACAACGATCTTAATGACATACACCCTAAAAACCATTTGATAGACCCTTACCTTGAAGCATGCTCCCTTGCGCACTCCACGAAAGAGTTCTTTTCTTTCCCTACTGCCACTCCGATTCTGCTTTGTGGTGTGTGAGCGCTCGTAAGCGTTGTTGAAAAAATTCCATGCTTTGCTTGCGAGAAATTCATGAACTCTCCTAGCACGTATTCTCCCCCTTGATGCGAGCGAGAGAATTTTTTATTCTTTTTTTATGTACGGTTTTCTACCATAGATTTAAACTCTTTAAAATGCGAAAATTCGACTCTTTTTACTTAGAAATTATGTCCCGGGAGAACCCTGAGTGCGGTCATCTGTAAATAAGAGAAAGTAATATGCACCTCCTAGTGACCTGAGTCCGCATAGGGTCGCATATGTACTGTATGCACCGGAGTTCTAAAATATCTCTTTCCTTTCTATTAACATGCAAAGGGAACTCTTCTCTATGCATTTTCCCTAATGCACATCCATCACAATCCAATAGTCGAACATTATGGAGCAAAACGGAGATCCATCGACCATACCTTTTCTTTGAAGTAGGATGAGGTCTTGCCCAGATTAAGATGGCCAAATCTGCGGTGCGCGGAGATTTTCTGCTGTCAATCCGGTTGCGACCATGGCTTCTTTGTGGCATACTTTTCACATCTAGTGCGTATACGGAGCTCCCCACGCGCGCACACTCACTGTTGCATAGCTGTTTCCATGCGGATATCCTTTATGACATAGTTAGTCTTAAAGAATTGAACTTGCATGTCTACGATCAATGATCATAGATACGGAGAGACCAATTTTTCTTGATTCCGGGCACATACAATACATTTTTAAGGTGTCTAATGTCACCGTTAGGTAACTTTACTGGAATATGACCATATCCTTTGATCTCATATCCGCTATCATCTCCTAAATAGATTTTCGACCCACATGAAGTTTCTTCAATACATTCAAACCGTTCTTCTTCTTTAGACGATTTATTCCAAGCAATAAGAGTAGACGTTGATTTTCCTTTTGTCATAGAATACACCTGACATGAATATTTTACATTGTGATGGAAAAATTAATCTCTTAACCAACACGATTTAAATTTGAAGGGGACCTTTCGTTCTGCTGAAGCACCAGAGAAATGATATTCCACCAGAGGAGACCCATTTTTGGATCATTACAAATGTTTCCATCAGAGCCTCCTTGATGAGGAAGTGATTAAGCAGCCTAATAAGCATGACATCTCCAATTATTCGATTTCTCGACCTCAAAATTATTGCATAAATAAGATTAGTGCTTTGTATCATTTGAGAAAATAAATCTAACATGGAATCTACATGAGCATAGCATCCCCGGGATTTAGCATATCCTATACAGAAGTTTAAAACTCCACCCAAAATAATATTGTCCACCACTATGAATGATGATTTCATGAGAGCCTGCCAATATTCCATATGGTTGCAACAGGGTCCATAAGCATTCACTAATCTAATATCCATCCCTAATTCCTCTGAAAATACATCCGGCATAAAAAAACTTCCCTTCCCCGTATATTTAATAGCTTCATCGATTTTCCGTCAATACCTATCTCCAATCCACATGATCTACCTTGTAGATCAAAGGCATGTAAGATGCATCCTAGGCACATATCTTCCATGAGTTAACAAATGTGGGAACCACTCGGCAATTGTTAAGCCGCCCTTTTGTCCAAATTTTTACCATTTTTATCAAATAATTATGAGCTTGTACCTAGTTTTTAAATCGTTATTAATCCATTATATTGTTAATTAGAAGCATTTTTTTAGGGAATCACTATTAATTAATAGATTCTTGTTATTAATTAAATTTGAAGGGTGTTTTGTTTATTAGTTAATGTATCTTTGTGCTACATAATGTAAGTAAAAATACTCTAGCATATGCATTTCATATTGTACAAATACTTTTGAGGTGCAATTTCTATTATCTGTGTGCTCTAGTAGTTGAAAATAATTAATATTATTTTATATTAATGGAGAAATGGTTACACAAGTTGTAACGTATCTCATTACTTTAGGATTAGTTCCTACAATTTAGGAGTTTGTTTGCAACCTCCTAATTCCTAGTGATGTACTTAATGATGTAATTTCTCATTCATGAATGTAGATTAAACTCAGAGTGTTCTCTCTGTTTGAGTGCAGTCTCCAGGTGCAGTACTGACCTGTGAGCTGCAACTCCTTTTTTCATTTCAGTGTGATTTTTATCTTGGTATCAGAGCACAGAGTAGGGAGAGCCTTATTTACTTTATTTTTTTTAGCATCATTGATTACAGAACTGTATTGGCTATGAGTATATAGAAGCTTTCGCAGAATCAGGTGGACTGCAGTAACACCTGAAACATAAGCCTCATATGACTGATCATCTCTGAGTGGGAAAAAGGATTGGCGCGGTTTTGTTGCGAACAGTCGCGCCATTGGCGCGGGTTTGAGGGAGATAAGCGAGCCAGCGTGCCAAAATACGCTATTGGCATGGAAGTACACCAAAAAGTCGCGCCAGTTTTGGAAGACAGTGCATTTCGATTTGGGCGCGGATTTTTCGCATCGAAGAAGCGCCAGCCTCTCTCTTTGGGAAGGTCTACAAATTTTTTTTTGCAGATCGGCCCTACCTGGTGGTGGCACATTGAAGTTCCGAATTCGCCCGGTGGTGGAAGATCGGACTTGCCCCGTGGTGGCGCATTGAAGTTCCGAATTCGCCCAGTGGTGGCAAATCGGACTTGCCCGGTGGTGGCGCATTGAAGTTCCTGATTTGCTTAGTCGCAACAGATCGGACTTGCCCGGTGGTGGTGCATTGAACTTCCGAATTCGCCTGGTGGGGGAAGATCGGACTTGCTTGGTGGTGGCGCATTGAAGTTCCTGATTTGCTCGTTGGTAGCAGATCGAACTTGCCCGGTGGTGGCGCAGTGAAGTTTCTGATTCACCCGGAGGAGGCAGATCAGATTGCCTGTTGGTGGCATATTGAAGGTACATAAATTTTTTTTTTTTCAGCAAGACATCGGTCAAGATCTGGTATGTGGTGATTTTTTTTTTAGTATCCTGCAATTTTTCAGTTGGGTAGAACTATTCATCATAGGATCAGAAATTTTATCAGTCCAATATGAATAAAAGTATAGAATCGTATCTCCACGAGTCTGGCAAACTTGATGGATCTATTTTCACCAACTGGAATTCAAGATACAGACATTACTTGAAAGCACAAATGCGTGGTCGATCGTTATAGGAAATGAGTTGAGACCAGGAGCAGCTGCAGAAGAACAAGACTGGGATAAAAGGCAGACCAAAGCAAAGGTCATACTGAAGATGTCTATCAAGGACAACATTATCCCGCATATTAGAGACTGTAAATCGTCCACTGACATTTGGACGACGATCGAGAACCTATAGCAGACGCATAATACAAACCGTGTCTTGTCACTCAAAGGCAAGCTATTTGCAATGAAGATGGAGGAGAATGAGTCCGTTGCTGGATTCACTGCTAGAGTCAAAGACCTGAAGGACAGATTGGGAGATATCAGAGAGAAAGTTTCTGATTCAGATCTGGTCACGATCACATTGAACGGAATGATAGATTAATATCAGATGTTCATCACTGGACTGGCAGCGAGGGAGAAAACCCCTACGTTTGAAGAGCTGACATGGATTCTGCTACAAGAAGAAGAGCGACGACAAAATTTGAAAACACAGAGCAATGATCTTGCTCTGATGGCCAAAAGGCAATAGTATAGAGCGAAGCAGCCACAGCAGCAACAACAACCATAATAGAAGAAAGGAGCCAACACGTTTAAAAAGAGTCTGTTTAAAGGTATGTCTGCTAATAATTTTCCTAGCAAGAAATGTTTTTACTGTGGAAAACCTGGTCATCAGATTAAAGAATGTTATAAGAGGCAGGCAGACGAAGTAAGAAATAAATAGAGAAAGCACAAAGAATACTTTGTTGAGGAAGATGAGGACCATAGCCATGAACTTCGACTATTTACAGCTGATTGTGCCCTTTCAGCTTCAAAGGGAGATGAGGACGACATATGGTATGTCGATTCTGGTGCATCCTCACAAATGACAGGTAAGAAGGAATGGTTTGAATGTCTTGAAGAAACTTCATGTGGGTCGAAAATCTATTTAGGAGATGATAGCGGATATGAGATCAAAGGATACGGTCATATTCCGGTAAAGTTACCTAGCGGTGACATTAGACACCTTAAAAATGTATTGTATGTGCCCGGAATTAAGAAAAATTTGGTCTTTGTATCTATGATCACTGATCAGGACATGCAAGTTCAATTCTTTAAGACTAACTGTGTCATAAAGGATAGCCAGATGGAAACAGTTGCAACAGGAGTGTGCGTGGGGAGCCTGTACAGACTAGATGTGAAAGGTATGCCACAGCAAGCCATGGTCGCAACTGGATCGACAGCAGAAAATCTCTGGCACCAGAGATTTGGCCATCTTAATCTGCAAGACCTCATCCTACTTCAAAGAAAAGGTATGGTCGATGGACTCCCTGTTTTCCATAATGTTCAGTTGGATTGTGATGGATGTGCATTAGGGAAAATGCATAGAGAAGAGTTCCCTTTGCATGTTAATAGAAAGGAAAGATATATTTTAGAACTGGTGCATACAGACATATGCGGACCTATGCAGACTAGGTCACTAGGAGGTGCATATTACTTTCTCTTATTTACAGATGATTGCACTAGGTTCTCATGGATATAATTTCTAAGTAAAAAGAGTCAGACCTTTCATTATTTTAAAGAGTTTAAATCAATGGTAGAAAACCAGACAGGAAAAAGCATAAAAATTCTCCGCTCAGATCAAGGGGGAGAATACAGGTTGGGAGAATTCATGAATTTCTGCAAGCAGCATGGGATTATTCAACAGTTCACAGTGCCCCACACTCCTCAGCAGAATGGAGTGGCAGAACAAAAGAACAGAACTCTTGTGGAGTGCGCAAGGAGCATGCTTCAAGGTAAGGGTCTTTCAAATGGTTTTTGGGCAGAAGCTATTAACACTGCGGTCTATTTAAAGAATAGGAGTCCTACTACATGTCTAGGCTTCAAAACCCCTTTTGAAGCATTATTTGGATTCAAACCAGTAGTGAGTCATTTAAGAATATTTGGGTCAAAAGCTTATGCTCATATACCTAAGGCAGATAGGAAGAAGTTAGATCCAAAAGCCTTGAAATGTATCTTTGTTGGATATGGCACTGAGTTCAAGGCATATAAGTTATTTAATCCTGTGACTCATAAGGCTTTTGCAAGTAGAGATGTCATATTTCATGAACAGGTTGAAGAAGGAAAGGATGACTCTAACAGTGATTGGCACATTCCATTGCTAATGGAAGAAAACAATGAGGATGATGAAGTGCAGGAGCAGAAACAAGAAGAAGAAGTAACAGGTAATGTAATAAATGATGCAAGCCCGGAGAAGGCTGAAATAGACAGATTTGAGGTAAGTCCCCTACCAAGGAGATCAAGTAGGAAGACTCAATTACCATCCAAATTGAAAGACTATGCATTAATGACAAACATTTTAAACATTGTAGAACCTACAAATTATGAAGAAGCATGTCAATATGATGCATGGAGGGCTGCAATGCATGAGGAAATTGAATCAATTAATAAAAACCATACTTGGGATTTGGTTGAATTTCCTGAAGGTAAAACCCCCATAGGATGCAAATGGTTGTACAAACACAAAATAAATGCAGATGGGAGTATAGAAAAACTTAAAGCTAGACTGGTAGAAAAGGGTTACTCAAAGCAAGAGGGAATAGATTTCAATGACACATTTTCTCCTGTAGCCAAATTAAACACCATTAAAATGCTAATTTCCTTAGCAAAAAAACATAAATGGCAGCTACACCAGCTAGATGTTAAGTCTGCATTTCTGAATGGTGACTTGAAAGAAGAAATTTATTTAGTTCAACCTGAAAGTTTTGTGAAAAAGGGGCTGGAACATCTTGTTTGTAAATTGAAAAAGGCACTTTATGGTTTAAAACAAGCACCCAGGTTGTGGTATGAGAAGATTGACTCATTCTTTGTACATCATGGCTTTCATAGGAGCTTGAATGATCTAAATCTGTATACCAAGTTTAATAAACAGAGACAAATTATTTTGATTTCTTTGTATGTAGATGATATGATCATAACAGGGGATGCTAACAATCTGATCAAAGAAATCAAACAGAAGATGTCACAAGTGTTTGAGATGAAAGATCTCGGAAATCTCCATTACTGTTTGGGATTGGAAGTATGGAGAGATTCTGGACAAACTTTTATTACTCAAGGGAAGTATGCCAGAAGCTTGCTAGAAAAGTTCAGAATGGAGCAGTGTAGATCAGCAGCAACACCATTGCAGCAGAACTTAAAGTTGAATAGTGATGATGGTACTAAAGAGGTGGATGCCACTATGTATAGACAGCTAGTTGGCAGTTTGATATATCTTACTACAACTAGACCAAACTTGGCATACTCTGTTAGTATGTTGAGCCAGTTCATGTCAAAACCACTCGAAAGTCACTGGGTCGCATCAAAAAGTGTGTTGAGGTATCTTAGTGGTACTAGTAATTATGGTATTTTGTACACTGCCACTTCTGATGTTACTCTAGCAGGTTTTTCAGATTCAGATTGGGCAGGTAACTTGGATGATCGAAGGTCTATCACAGGTTACGTTTTCAGCATTAGATCCGGGGTCATAGCATGGAGCAACAAAAAGAAAAGCACTGTAGCCTTATCTTCATGTGAAGCTGGGTACCAAGCATTGTGTGCAGCCACATGTGAAGCTATCTGGTTGAGAAGACTTCTCAACAATGCAGGAGAAGAACAGAAAGAATCAACTATTATCAAAACTAACAACTAGAGTACCATCAAGCTTGCATACAATCCAGTCTTTCATAAAAATACCAAGCACATCGATACTCAGTTCCATTTTGTTCGAGAGAAACTACAGTCAAAAGAGATATTTGTTGAATATTGTAAAACTTGTGACAATATGGCTGATATATTTACTAAGCCTCTTGGGCGTGTAAAGTTTGAATTGTTTAGAAGGATGCTAGGAGTTCAGGATAATCCCTTCTCCATTAAGGGGGGGGAGTTGAAAATAATTAATATGATTTTATATTAATGGAGAAATGGTTACACAAGTTGTAACGTATCTCTTTAGTTTAGGATTAGTTCCTACAATTTAGGAGTTTGTTTGCAACCTCCTAATTCCTAGTGATGTACTTAATGATGTAATTTCTCATTCATGAATGTAGAGAAAACTCAGAGCGTTCTCTCTATTTGAGTGCAGTCTCCAGGTGCAGTACTCACCTATGAGCTGCAACTCCTTTTTTCAATTCAGTGTGATTTTTATCTCTAGTTGTGTTTCCTACTCATGACGTTGCAATGCAGAATGTAGAAGAAGTCTTTGATGCAACAATAGAGGAAACCAGTTTGTTGCGGATGTCAGAATCCAAGAAGATTTTTTACAACAAACAATCTCCCTTGCCACTACTAATTCTCTCCATCCTTCATCACTGCCCAGAAATATATCTACAAAGGATCATACGATGGATGTGTTTGTATTCATCATGTGATTCAGCAGGATCAATTTGATGCATTCCTTTGATCTCATTTTTTATTCTCACTACATCTATTGGCGAAGCCGTGGTTTTTCCACCTACCGATAGCTTGAATTCGATGCCTAGGTCACTCATGCACCCTATTCTACATTGCCTCTACTAGCTCACATTGTAGACTACAGAAGGAATTACGATTCTATGGCAGAGAATTCATGATTATATTGTAGGTTGGCTGATGTGTATTGTGAACGCATTATGGAAGATCTGACGTCTACTACATCACGAAGGAAAAACACTAATCATCTGGAGTCATTGGGTACAACAAAGCAATCATCAATTTCTGTAAGTCAAGAAGATGATGGAAATACGCAAGTGAACAATTATGAGTACATATTTTTCATAATTGTGTTGCGCCCTCCATAAATGTAATGGCGTTGAATGCTCCTGGAACTCAAGAGACATTCTCACATTCTGACAGGCATCACGGTCCTATAATTGGGGCAACCAATATTTCCACTGCTATCGGCCCATTAATGCGGTGGCAGCTGCGCTTCCAACCGTTAGATTTAAACAATTTTAAATCTAACGGTTGGCAGCGCATCTACCACCACATTAAGGAAACCAATATTTCCACTACTATCGGCCCATTAATGCGGGGCGAAGCTTATTTCCACAGAAACCAATATTTCCACTGTTATTGGCCCATTAATGCGGTGGCAGATGTGCATCACCTAATTTAAAATATAAAAAATCTCCATTGTGATTTTCTTGCTGGTGCAGGCCCTGGTTCTGCTTCTCCTTTGCGACCTCCAACTTCTAAAGGAAGCAGAGGCGATGGAATGATCTGATGCAATTGTGTAGTAGACAGAAATTTTGTTATTCTTCGTGTCATTTAGGTTTTAATTATTTAGAAATCCAACGTAAAATGGTTGAATCTCTTAATGATTTTTTATAAAGACAGTAAATTAAGTTGGACTTGCAAGTATCGTAAAGCCATATGCTCTTTTTTCAAGAAGAAGTTTGTTTACCATAGTTCTATGGAATTTCTAGTTTGTTTCAGGTTAAAAGAACCTATTTCATTTTACGCTTTCTAATTTGCCAATCTATCCTCTTTTTTATAAATTCCCGTTTAAGATAACCTATGGACCTTTCAATTTGGGCCGAGTTGTGAACAATAGTGATTTTTTATACCATGTTTTAAAAAAAAATACACAACTTGCATATGTATTGTTTTTGGATTTGGATGGTCTTTGGACTGATGCCTTGAAGGTTTTAGTATTTTAGGTTATCGATAAGTGGGAAATAATTGAGGAATAAATGTATAAATTCCATAAGAGAATTAATTGAGTTTTTAATGAATTATATAGTTTTGAAAATATTATTTTTGTATTTAACTGTGTGAAAGATTGTTTTTTTAGGGATGATAGAGATGTTGTAATGTTTAAAATTTTATATTATTCAAAATAATATAAAAATAAAAACATAAAACCAATAATTAATAATTAGAGAAAATTTCTCTAGATCTATTTTCACTTGGAGCAACCAAATGTCGTGATAGATCAATTTTTTTTCATGATAAAAGAGATTTGTATCTACATTCAATCACTCTATATTTGGTAGATCCTAAATTAAATTAAGATTGGTCAAGGTTAATTTTAACATCAAATTAAATTTTGGCTACTGATAACATGATCATATAAATAACTATTAACATTAATTTGAAAATTAATTCATAGTAAATTGTATTGTATAATATCATGAGATTAGAGTGAAATATGATAAAAAGATAAAAAAATATAATAAAATATTATAAGATGTTAGTTAACCAATAAAAAATGATTAAAATGAATTTTTTGGAAAAATAACTGCCAATAATATAAAGGATGCTTTATAAGTATTGATATCGTAAAAGGTAATTTAAAATGTTCAAAATTGTGAAGTATTAATAAGGGAGTAGTCTACAGACCCAACAAAATAATATAAAGGATTCTTTATAAGTATTGATATGGTAAAAGGTAATTTAATATGTTAGAAATTGTGAAGTATTAATAAGGGAGTAGTCTATTGACCCAACAAAATAGCCCGTACTGTAGTTTTTTGTGGTAATTTTTTCTTCAAAAAATCAAGTAGTTGGAGTGTTTGAATTGCATTTTTGATGGTGGAAATGGATTCACCACCATCAAAATCCGTCATGTCACCCAAAATACTAAATTTTAACGATTGTAACCGAGATTTTCAAAAATCTTTGACGAAATTTTTCGTAATCCTACCAGAATTTAGAGTAATAAGTTACTTTTTAATAATTAAAATTAATTTATTAATTCTTATATTTATATAAATTATTATATCTCATTTCAATGTGAATTATTTTTTTTAAAGTTTTTTCATATTATTAAATAAAAAATAAAAAATAAATGTATGTTTTTTCACGATTGGTTGATATAGGTGTTTTTATTAATAATTATTAAGATTATTTTTTTAATGTTAATTTAGAATATTTTAATTTATATTTTTAATTTTGTTATAAAACGTTTACCTAAATTTAATTTTTTTTTATTTGGTATATTTTAATTTATATTTCTATACGTTTTTTTATTTATAAAATGTTTATATGAATTTAAATTTTGGTTATTAATGATACATAATTGTGAGAATCTTCATAAGTATAAGAATATAAATATAATATAATTTTTATAATATATTTGATGGTTTCAATGATAAAAATGGACTTGATTATTTGGGTGGTCCAACTTGATGCAACTTATGTAGAAAATTTGAAGTCAATTGAAGAGAATGTGAGTCACTAAACATATTAAATGCTTATTCATAGTTCTAATATAAAAAAGTATAGATAGAATGAAAATAATAGATAATGAAGAAGGATATGTGATGGGCTTACTTGGATGATGCTTCATTCTCAGAGGGAATTTTGTATTTCTACAAACATTGCATTTCTTTATAATAAGAGATAAGTTTGGGAGATTAATGATTACCATAAATTTGATGGCTTTCACATGTAAATTTGATAACTCTCACATATCAAGGGAGAGCATAAGATATTGGATAAACTATCAATAAATAAATAAGGAACTTGGATTATATCCATATGCATAATTGAATATAATCACCAACCTAAATAAATTTAACTTCTGATTTATTATGCCCCAAGTGGGATCAAATATCTCTGAGGTGAAAAATTTACCTAAATTTCTATAGTCTAAAAATAAGGTTTTAAGAACTCGAATAAATTAATGATAAGCAGAGGATAGTTAAAAAATATTGAAGATGTAAGCATATGAACATAATGTATGTTCACACTTTGTGAAAAAATTATATATATTAATGTAGGAAACTAACGTGAGTAGTTTTTATGTGATTACAAAATCACAATTAAATTTTACAAACATTCCTCCAAAGCAACCAAAAATGCAGGCCTAACCAAATCCAAATCCCAACACCAAGCAGGCTCAACGAGTCTACAACAAAGAAAGTACTTACTATGCCTATGTTGTATAAATCCAAGAAATCAACCTTAGGTCTAAGAAGGTCCTTCCAAATTTTCATCCACCTCCTCCAACAAAGAATACCAAGGAAGAGAAGGAAATGTTGAGAAATCTATAGGGCAATGATTAGAGTGATTTCCATTTCTTTCATAACTTCTTGTGATATCTTTTACTTATCTTAATTATTAGCTTCTCTTGTTATTATTATGATTGTCTATCATCAAACAACTAACAAAAACAATAAGAATAAGAACACAAAATATATGCTGCAAGTCGAGGAAAAACCCTCTCAACTTGAGAGGAAAACCCACAAATCTCTTCTCTTTCTTATAGGTTCTTGAATTGAGAAATTTTAAGACCTTTACACCAATACCAATAACCTCCAATACCAAGTCCAACTATTGAAATTGGTAACAAGAACCATTGAAAATGGCAACCAGTAATGGCTTCCAGAAGATGTGATTTCCCTGTCCAAGTCAAACCTAGTCAAATCTCTTCCAGTAGAACAACTTTTACCTTCAGCTACAGAATTTCGACCTCCACTACAAACCTGAAATTTTCAGCCCTCCCGCAGTTGCTACTACCACACGTGTGAGCTTATTTTATCCTCCGAGGGCTTCCTTATACCTTCGGTTGGATTTTTCTAACCTCTAGAGCTTGAGGATGGATTCTTGTGACCTTTTCTTAACCTTCTTGTCTTATCTTCTGCAAGATCGAACTTGTAGAGGAAAACCATAGATCTGTTGTATAAACCCTAGTTTTCCTTCGCACGTGTGAGAGAGAAATATCCCAAAACCAAAACTTCTTCGTCCTCTTCCTTCTTTGTTGCCTTCTTCTTCTTCTTCCTTAGCTTGAATGAGTGAGATGTGAATGTGCTTCAAGTAGGTCAATGTTGCTTCTTTATATAGGCTTCTCAAAGGTGGATGTGGCTCCTTAAATTAGGCCAACTTACCAGCTAAAAGGCCGACATGATATTGGAGGGTATTTTGAAACTTTTAAGGACACAGGTAATTTTATTTACAAGCTACAATGTGCCTGAAGGGGTCTTCAACTTATGAAAATGACTCTTTTGACTTCTTGACCTAGGACAAGCCCTAAAATCACTCAATGGGTGCTTGAATTATAAAATAAAATACCTTGAGCATGAAACCCTTGCTCCAAAAATAATAATAATAATAATTTCCTTTCATTTTACAATTTACAATAATCCAAATTACATTTCATATTTATGAAGCCCAAACCTAGTTACACATTTTTCAACACTCCCTCATAACTAAGGATGTATTCATAAATGGTACATGGAAATTCTCAATCTGAAGATACCTCATAAGAAGAGTCAGATTGGTAACCCATATTTTTAGCATAATATCAACCAAAATTTTCATATAGAAATGCCTTGACTAACAACTCTATATCTCCACACGATTAGAAAATAATGTTGTCGAGACCAATGATTTATAGATACCACCATCATTGTCTCTCAAGGTACATACCCCACCCAGGTGTTCAAATTTTATGACCTTCCTTGGACTATTTTATCTTAGATAAATTGTCCTAAAATAATATTGTTCCACAACTACTCTTATCCTAGATGCCATTTCTCATCCTCAAATAGTATCAGACGAGATATGCTTACCCAATCCTCCATTTTGTCTTCCCAAGTGAAAAAATGGATGATGTGCCTATCTCTTCCTCTCAACTAGGGATGATACATCAATCAAGCCAAGATTGTCTCTCAAATACACAAGCTTCTTATTAGGAATATATTTTATCAATATGTCAACTTCCTACTTATCGGTGGAGATATATTGTAGCTGTAGTACACCATCTTTTACTAGCTTCTGAATATAGTGATAGTTTTTGTTGATATGCTTTGTATTTCCATGAAATATTGGGTCTTCAAATAATCATATACAACTGGTGTCATCACAATGTATCATTGTAAGGTCTATAGGTCCTTCAAACAAGTTAGATAACAACTTCCTCAACTAGACTGCTTCTTTGCTTACTTCACAAGTTGCAATTTACTCAACCTCAACCAACAGAAAAGACCAAGAAACCAACCAATAGGCTAAAAAATAAATGAATGAACTGAATTATACATGGTTCAGAGACTCAATGAATGATTGAAAACACCTATAAACCCTGGGATGGAAAATCCACACATATTGGATAAGAGATAACAAAATGAAATGAACGAGACATCAAAGTAAAAAAAAAATCTAAATGGATAAATCCAGGGAGAAAAAATTCAATTAAGAGTGAAAGACACACTAGACACTCAAAAAAGAAGCCCAAAATCAACCCTACAAGAATCAGCACGACTGTTCAGCTGTATTCTGCACTGAACAAGGGAAAGTGCACCTGTGCCAAAGACCACCCATGCCAATGGGTGCGACTGTCAGGGAAACAACTACGTCGAGCTAAAAATCAAAGGGAAAAAAGAAATAGTCGCTGAGAAAATCCAGGCTTATCACTCTAAGAAGAGTCCAATCAGCTAAAAGAAATCAAACAAGCAAAACAAATTAGAGAAATGATAATACGACTAAAGTTGAATAGACAAGAAAACTTCAAAATGATGAAAGAGAGACGACATGCATACTAATCCCCAGTATGGCCACCAACTTGTTGTGCAAGAAAATCCCCTCTGCGGACAAAGGCGATACCTATAGCCCTAAGGTGGGTCTAGAAAAGAGGGAACACGGTGAATTCCTAAATTCCTAGTTTGTAAATGAAATATGGATTGGAACATATATCCTATCTATGTCCAATGTTTTTGTCGCGGTACGTTGCAGTGATCCTTTGGCCTTTGTCTTCAGTCCTTTCACTCCGTTGATGAAAACGTTCATACACATGTACAAAGATAAAACAAACACTGACATCATACAAAAATATACATTCATATAAAACTATCCAACTAGAGAAGGAGAGTTAGACATTTCTGATATAAATAGAAACAAAGTTGGAACCATAAACCACACATGTATTATTAATAAATGAAAAGTAAGTTTACAACCTGCACCTTAATGTTGTATACCTCCTCCGACGAGTTCAGCAGAGCATGTCTCTAAGCATTCCTTCATCAGTCAGCTCAATGAGACGATGGGCTTCAACTCTCTCTCTCTCTCAACAATGGACACTTCTCTACTTCAACAAACCAACTATATCTATTGATTTCTAAGCTAGTTGAATCAATGTGAGGAAGAATAATTTATAGGAGAGGAGGAGGAATTTTGGGATCCACATAAGGTGGAGGAGAGGCCTATCCCATTGGGAGGTTACACAATTGTAGGAATTAATAGGCCAAAGGGAGAAAATCGAATTGATCCAGTCGAATAGAGAACCATGAATCTGCCCACGAAGATGTTAGATCATGGAAGCTTCTTTTCTATTTTAAAAAACTTTCCAAAATCAGCTTGGCGTTGGTGCTCTTAAGGGACAGAGCAGCCATCGACGCTAGGCTTAGTGAAATTTTGACCATGGGTGTGAGGAAAGAACTACCTACGAGAGTCGACCCAAAAGTATAGGTTTTTGAGGGTCTACTCAAGGAATGATCAACAGAAATTGTGTTCCATACATGCAAAGGGATGAAATGAAATTATTGGCCATGTATGAAAATACACAGAGGTGACTAAAATGGTCCTCCAAGATTCAGAATGGGGATTGCAGGGACGGTGAAAAAATACTGTGTAACACCAAGTTAGACCATAATCACTCCTAGGGTGGTAACTTTTCCCTCCCATTCACTTAGTCCTGGTAACTATGTTAGCTCTTGGGAAGGCCCATAAATTTAAGGCTCACCAAATCGTCTTGGGCCATTGTGACACCAATACTTCCAAGCTCATCTCGACATTGAGTGAACTTCGTCAAGTATTTTGGTATCATCTCACCCTCCTCCTTGTTGATATTTTTGAGCTTGTCTTTCAGTGCCAACTTCCTGTGTCCATTGTTATTCTGAGACCGATCTATTAAGGCCTTCCACATAGCATATGGAGTTTCTTTTCCATGCATAATCGAGACAATACGATCTCGTACTACCTCTAGCAAGATCCTTCTTTCCTTTTTTACATTTTTCTTCCATGCATCAAGAAGTTGACCATCTATTGTTGTCGGCTGAGGAATATCACTATCTATGAATGCCTTCAGTTTGTTGTCCTCCAACACCGCCTCTGATTTGTCCTTCCATGTTATGTAATTCTAATTTCTCTCGAGTGCATATTTGAGTCTCAAGCCATTGAAAGACATCTTGATCTATTGTTGGTCTCGAAGAATAAATCTGCAAATTCGATGTACATGTTAAAAAAAAACTCCTTGTGCTCTTATACCATGTAGAAAACATGACAACGAGATTCAATTTGATCTTGTAATGTACTAAAAAAAAATACTGAATCCTTCTAGAATTTATGGAAACAAAACATGATTGTGCAATCACATAACAAGTAAGGGAAAGAAGTAAATCAACTGCACACCACAATATGTATCTAGGGAAATAAATTACTCAAAACCCCACTATTTGTATATTGCATATGGTTAATATCATGAAACAATACAATGTTTTTTCCCTTCTTGAGAAACCTCTGCACTTTTTTAATTGTCTCACTCTGATCCTACTCAAATATGGCTTTCGATCTAAGAAAGTTTGGTCCAATATTTAACCTTTTTCTTGCCTCTTCTCGACATGCCTTCCTTACGCATTCTTGAGCTAATTAAGCCCCTATTAATTAGGAAAATTCAAATTAATGATTGTGCAATCCTGCTAAGGCTTTCCAATGACCTCATGCATGACATGTACAATTTTATAATAGTACAATTGATAGTTATCTTCCCTTTAACCCCTGTCTCAACTGGGCCTTCCCTAGAACTCACATGTAACAACTATTTATAGTGAATTGTCAATTAATTTATTGATCACTACTCGTTAATTATCATATTTAACTCACTAGACCTATGACTAGCTCTTCGCTCAGTTAGAACTAGTTAAACTGATTTTAACTCGATTAATTGAGTCAACTAATTACAACTCACAAATAATTGTAACTGGACCCCTAAAATCATGGAAAATCCTCTACATGCCTCATCTTTGACCTTCAACTCAAATTTCCTAAGCTAACTAAGTATTCCTTACTCGGTTAAATAATAAAAGTTGTCATGTGATGGAATTACAATTTTTCTTCTAATTTAATTAAGGGAAAAATTAAATCAGAAGCCCCCAATGGTGCCATTTATGGGTGCCATTTTCTCGGCGCCATTTTTGGTTGTCATTTTCAATGTTTCTTGTTGCCAATTTCAATAGTTGGACTTGTTCTTGGAGGGTATTGGTCTTGGTGTAAAGGTCTTCAAATTTCTCAATTGAAGAATCTATAAGGAAGAGAAGAGATTTGCAGGTTTTCCTCTCAAGGTCGAGAGGTTTTGGCCTTGGCTTGCAGCCGATATTTTGTGTTCTTGTTCTTATTTTTTTTGGTAGTTGTTTGATGATACACAATAATAATAATAATAAGAGAAGCTAATAAGTAAGATAATTAAAATAAATCACAAGAAGTTATGAAAGAAAGAGAAATCACTCTAATCATTTCCCTATATATTTCTCAACACTTCCTTCTCTTCCTTGCGATTATTTGTTAGAGGAGGTGGATGAACATTTGGAAGGACCTTCAAAGACCTAAGGTTGATTTTTTGGATTTATAAAACATAGGTTTAGTAAGTACTTTCTCTTTTGTAGACTTGTTGATTTAGCTTGGTGTTGGTATTTGGATTTGATTAGGCAAACAATTGTGGTTGTTTTGGAGGAATGTTTGTAAAAATTAAATTGTAATTTCGCAGTCACATAAAAGATACTCACGTTAGTTTCTTAAATTGAAATAGATAATTCTTTCACAAATTGTAAACATACATTATGTTCATATGCTTACATCTTCAATATTTTTTAAATATCCTCTGCTTATCATTAATTTATTCGAGTTATGAAAACCTTCTTTTCAGAATATAGAAATTTAGGTAAATTTTTCACCTCAAAGGTATTTGATCCCACTTGGGGTATGATAAATGAAAAGCTAAATGTATTTAGGCTGGTGAGTATATTAAATTATGCATATGGATATAATCCAAGTTCCTTGTTTATTTATTGATTGCTCATACACTATCTTATCCCTCTCCCTTGATACATAAGAGCTATCAAATTTACATGTGAAAGCCATCAAATTTATGGTAATTGTTAATCTCCCAAACTTGTCCCATATTTGAAAGAAGTGCAATGTTTTGTAGAAATACAAAATTTCCTCTGAGAATGAAGCATCATCCATGTAAGCCCATTACATATCCTTCTTGATTATCTATTCTTTTCGTCTTATCTATACTCGTTTATACTACAACTATGACTAAGCATTTAATATGTTTAGTGAATAAAATTCTCTTCAATTAACTTCAAATTTTTTGCATAAGTTGTATCAAACTTGTTTATACTACAACAATGAATAATCATTTAATATCTTTAGTGAGTCACATTTAGTTCAATTAAATTCAAATTTTCTACATAAGTTGCATCATGTTGGACCACCCAAATAATCAAGTCCATTTTTATCATTAAAACCATAAAATATATTACAAAAATTATAATACGTACATACAAAGATTATCACAATTATCTATCATTAATAACCAAAATTTAAATTCATATAAACATTTTATAAAAAAACAAAAATATAAATTAAAATATATCAAATAACCAAAATTTAAATTCATGTAAACATTTGATAACAAAATTAAAAATATAAATTAAAATATTTCAAATTAACATTAAAAATTTAATCTTAATAACTATTAATAAAAAAACCCATATCAAACCACAAAACATACATTTTACTTTTAATTTCTATTTAATAATATCAAAAAATTACAAAAAGAAAAATAATTCATATTGAAATAAGATACAATAATTTATCTAATCATAGGAATTAATAATCTAACTTTAATTACTAAAAGTTAACTTATTAAGACTTCACAACGTTGAACATCTTAAATTACCTTTTACCATATCAATACTTATAAAGCATCCTTTATATTATTTATAGTTATTTTTCCAAAAAAAATATTTTAATCATTTTTTATTAAATCTATTTTAGATGTACCGTTAAATAATATCTTATATTATTTAATTATATTTTTCTATTTTTTTTAATCAATTTCCACTCCTCATCTCATGATATCATACAATACAATTTATTATGAATTAACTTTCAAATTGGTGGTAATATTTATATATATGATGATGTTATTACTAATAGCCAAAATTTAATTTGATGAAATTAACCTTGATCAATCTTAATTTAATTCACAATCTACCAAATGTAAAGAGATTCAATGTAGATACAAATCTCTTTCCCCCTGAAAATTATTAAATCTCTCATGACATTTGGTAAATCCAAAGTCAAGATAGATATAGGTAAATTCAATTATTAATTATAATTGTAATTGTGATTGTTAATTTAAGTTTTTATTTTTATCTTATTTATAAGAAATCATACATTTAACTTTTATTTTTTATTTAACAATATGAAAAAACTAAAAAAAATAATAATTCACATTGAGATGAGATATAATAATTTATATAAATATAAGGATTAATAATCCAATTTTAATTATTAAAAAGTAACTTCTAACCTGGTAAGATTATGAAAACTTTTCACAAAGATTTTTGAAAATCTGGGTTACCATTGTTAAACTTTGGTATTTTGGGTGCCCTAAAGGAAATTACCAGATTCCGACAAAAAACTACTGTACGGGCTATCAATTTTGAACATTTTAAATTACCTTTTACCATATCAATACTTATAAAGCATCCTTTATATTGTTTGCAGTTATTTTTCCAAAAAAATGATTGCGCCGAGAGGCGCATCTACAGCCCCATATGACCCGGATGTCGGGTATGTCACGTCCTCAATGTCGGCTTACCTCAATGTCGGCTTAAATTTCAAAAAAATAAAATAAAAAATAAAAAATAACAATTGAGTCGGCTTAACAAATAAATTTTAAGAATCTTATAAATAAACAAATTTTTTTTTTTAAACAACTCAAATTCACTGTAAGCACATTTCTGCGGCGTAATCATTTCTGTGGCATTTCGAACTGTAAGCGCTGGGCATTTCGAACTGTAAGTGCTGGGCATTTCTGCGGCATTTAGAAGGGCTTTATATCATGCTCTGAACCTGTAAATCTGAATTAAAAATCAATCAGCCCATTTGTGCGCTAAGTTGGGATGGTGATACAAATGCCCTAAGTTGGGATGGCAATATATTGTATCAGTTGCATATTTATCCATTGCTTATATTGGAAATAATATAAATGTTAATTGTTGCTTGCAGCCGCTCCCGATTTTCTTGAATTTGACATATTCATTGTCAATATAGAGTAATTGAGATTATTGGTTTAAGTGGCCGCATTCATGGTATAGAGTTAGAATTATATAGAAATCATTCCAATTATAATTTTTTTACCAAAAATATGCACAATGTATCAATAATATGAATTTAATATTAATATCAATGTTAACCTTAGTTAGAAAGGAAAAATTACTAATTAAAAGTAAAGTAGAGTAGTTACTTCTTAATAAGAGGAAAATGTGTAACTCATTCAATTTTAAATATAAAATATTACTAATAATAATATATAAAAATATACAATTTAAAAAATGAAAAAGTACTACTATATATCTATACTAATCACATATTTACCAAACACTAAAATAGATTAATTGACCTATAAATATTTTTTCAAGCTTGAGATTTGATCCTTCTAAGCTCTTGGTACATCCTAGAGCCCACTGTGAAGGTGATGTGTAAGTATGTCTCCCCCTCTTAAAATAAAAATAAAATATTCTTTAAATAAAAAAGAAAAAAATATATGCTATGCATTTTTAACTAGTTGTCCATATGACCTAATAACATGTAAGGTAATTAGAAATAAAAATATGTACGTGAGTAAGAGGTTTAAACCTTATGTTTTTCAAAAAAAATTAATATCTGATATAACTTAATATATATTTACATATAAAAAAAAATTCAAAAGAAAATATTTCAATGTCCTATAGAATAAAATATCCAATGTGAATTATGAATAAAATATTCTCATATGGATTAATATAAAATGACTCGATACACATGTTATTTAATCTCTATATTATTAAAAATGCAATTTAAACACTGAAAAAAGTACACATTGTTTTTTACACTCTAGAATATGTTTTCAACATATAAAATTTGATCCCTCACTACTCATGTTACATCACTGCTTCAGATATATCTATACTAATTGAAAAAAATTATTTATTTATTTTTAATAAAAATAATTCAATAATAATCTATATCTCTAATGATAATTTGATGCCTTTTCATAAGTATAAATATCAAATTAAAATAAAATTTATAAATATCCCTCTAAGCTAATAATATTTTATACTTTTATTTATATCATAAAAACTATAAAAATGATTATTATACTTTTATTGTTAGTATTTAATTAATTAGAAAACATATACTTTTCTATTTATATATAAAGTTACTCTATTGCTTCTATATATGGATTATATATGTATATTTATACAGTTACTCTATTGCTTATATATGTAACATCCATATATCTACATCAATATATTTATATTTATACGGAATATTCTGATTTGTTTTCACACATATAAGAGTCGAACGAGATCTTTGCGCCGAGAGGCGCATCTACAGCTCCATATGACCCGGATGTCGGGTATGTCACGTCCTCAATGTCGGCTTACCTCAATGTCGGCTTAAATTTCAAAAAAATAAAATAAAAAATAAAAAATAACAATTGAGTCGGCTTAACAAATAAATTTTAAGAATCTTATAAATAAAATTTTTTTTTTTTAAACAACTCAAATTCACTGTAAGCACATTTCTGCGGCGTAATCATTTCTGTGGCATTTCGAACTGTAAGCGCTGGGCATTTCGAACTGTAAGTGCTGGGCATTTATGCGGCATTTAGAAGGGCTTTATAACATGCTCTGAACCTGTAAATCTGAATTAAAAATCAATCAGCCCATTTGTGCGCTAAGTTGGGATGGTGATACAAATGCTCTAAGTTGGGATGGCAATATATTGTATCAGTTGCATATTTATCCATTGCTTATATTGGAAATAATATAAATGTTAATTGTTGCTTGCAGTCGCTCCCGATTTTCTTGAATTTGACATATTCATTGTCAATATAGAGTAATTGAGATTATTGGTTTAAGTGGCCGCATTCATGGTATAGAGTTAGAATTATATAGAAATCATTCCAATTATAGTTTTTTTACCAAAAATATGCACAATGTATCAATAATATGAATTTAATATTAATATTAATTTTAATAATAATAATAATAATAATAATACTAATAATAATTACTATTATTACTATTATTATGTTATAATAATATCAATACCATTTTCTAAATCAAGGGAAAATAGTTAAATCAACACAAACAATCAAAATCCAAAATATTTTAATATTTCTTTTAATTAAATATTTGTGAAATGAATTTATACTTACTCCAGAGCTATGGTAAATAAATAAAAAAACATATAAACTAGATTTATGATAAATAAATAAAAATTCTTTTTATATTTATTCCATAAACTTTTTTATATTTAAAAAGAGGTTTTATTTAGATGAAGCATATGAGATCAATACCATGGGACAAATTAATATTGATACCATGGGCCAAATACCATGGGTAAATAAATAAATATAAAAGAGGTATAAACAAGTATGATAAATAAATAAATAAATATAAAATAGATATAAAGAGGTATGGTAAATAAATAAATATAAAATAGGCATAAAGAGGCAAGGTAAATAAATAACAATATATGAAATAGGATTATAAATAAAAATCTAACTATATAACAAGCCTATGGGCCAAATACCATAGTAAAGAAAAGGAGTATGGTAAATAAATAAAAATATAAATAAACTAGAGGTATGGTATGTAAATAAAACCTCTTTTCATATTTACTCCATAATCTGCTTTATATTTACAAATATTAATGTTCATTAGTTTACATAACTAAGAAGAAATAGAGAGAGCGAGTGATAAGGGAGAGATGGAGAGAGTGTGTATGTTTAGGGGTGAGATAAAGAGACAAAGTAAGATGTATGGAAAGAAGGGGGGAGAGAAGAAGTGAGAAGGAGAGAGGGAGGGATATAGTAATGTAGTTGGAGAGAGAGAGGGGTGGAAAGAGAGAGAGAAATAAAGGGATGGGGGAATAGAGAGGATTAGAGAGAGAGAGAGAGAGAGAGAGAGAGAGATATGGGGGAAGAGAGAGGATTGGAGGGAAAAGAGAGAGAGAGAGAGAGGTGGGATGAGAGAGAGGAGGAGAGTGATGGGGGAAGAGAGAGTATTGGGGGGAGAGAGAGAGAGACCAGGGAAGAGAGAGGGATTTAGGGGAGAGAGAGAGAGAAAGAGAGGAAGGACGAGAGAGAGGAGGAGAGAGGGATCGATAAGAGAGATGGAGTTGGAGGGGGAGAGATGTAGGAAATAAGAAATATAGAGAGTGAGAAGTGGAGAGAGAGAAGGAGTGACAAGGGAGAGAGAGAGAGAGAGCATGTATGTTTGGGGCTGAGATAAAGAGACAAATAAGGAGAGATGGAGATAAGGGGGGAGAAGGAGATATAAGGAGAGAGGGAGGGATATAGTAACATAATTGGTGGGTGAAGAGAGAGAGAGAGGGAGAGAGAGATGGGAGAGAAAGGGAAAGATAGGAATGAAGAGAGAGGATGTGAGAGAGCGGAGAGAGGGAGGGAAAGAGAGATGGACTTGGAGGGGGAGAAGGAGAGAGGTAAGAAGAAAGAAATAGAGAGAGAAAGGTGGAGAGAGAGAGAGTGAGTGAGTGATAAGGAAGATGGAGAGAGAGGGAGAGAGGGAAAAGATAGAGATATAGATGGAAGGTGAAGAGAGGGAAGAAGAGAGAGATGGGGAGAGGAGGGATTGACAAAGAGATTGATATATATGGATTGCGAGAGTGTGTGTGTTTAGGGGGGTGAGATAGAGAGACAAAAAAGAAGAGATGGAGGGGATATAGATATGGATGGAGGGTGGAGAGAGGGAAGAATATTTCTCGCAGTAGATGGATTGATATAAGTGGAGATGGTGGTTTATAATCCTATTTGATTATTTGCACTATATGCATCGATTTTAGTGTAGATATTTATTTCTAATGATATTTGATTACTTGCATTGATTTCAGTGTATGTGGTGATTTCTAATACAATTTGATTGCTTGCACTGAATTTTTTGATTTCAATTTAGATGTCGATTTATAATTATATTTTATTACTTGCACTAGATGAATTGGTTTCAATGTAGATGATTTCTAATCCTATTTGATTGTTTGCACTAAATGCATTGATTTCAATGTAGATGGCGATTTCTAATCCTATTTGATTTATTTGAGTAAATGCATTGATTTCAGTGTAGATGTTGGTTTCTAGAGAGAGAGTGATAAGGAAGATGGAGAGAGAGGGAGAGAGGAAAAAAGGAGGAAAGAGAGATATTAATGGGGGAGAGGGAGAGAAGGGGAAGATAGAGATATAGATGGAAGGTGAAGAGAGGGAAGAAGAGAGAGATGGGGAGAGGGGGTGATTGAAAAAGAGATTGATATATATGGAGTACAAGAGCGCGTGTGTTTAGGGGGTGAGATAGAGAGACAAAAAAGAATAGATGGAGGGGGATATAGATATGGATGGAGGGTGGAAAGAGGGAGGAATATTTCTCGCATTAGATGGATTGATATAAGTGGAGATGGTGATTTCTAATCCTATTTGATTATTTGCACTAGATGCATCGATTTTAGTGTAGATATTTATTTCTAATGATATTTGATTACTTGCACTAGATGCATTGATTTCGGTGTAGGTGGTGATTTCTAATACAATTTGATTGCTTGCACTGAATGTGTTGATTTCAATTTAGATGTCGATTTATAATTATATTTGATTACTTGCACTAGATGACTTAATTTCAATGTAGATGATTTATAATCCTATTTGATTGTTTGCACTAAATGCATTGATTTCAGTGTAGATGGAAATTTCTAATCCTATTTGATTTCTTTGAGTAAATGCATTGATTTCAGTGTAGATGTTGGTTCCTAGAGAGAGAGAGAGTGAGTGATAAGGAAGATGGAGAGAGAGAGAGAGAGAGGAAAAAAGGAGGAAAGAGAGATATTAGCGGGGGAGAGGAAGAGAAGGGGAAGAGAGGGAAGAAGAGAGAGATGGGGAGAGAGGGTGATCGACAAAGAGAATGATATATATGGAGTGCGAGAGCATGTGTGTTTAGGGGGGTGAGATAGAGACAAAAAAAAAGAGATGGATGGGGATATATATATGGATGGAGGGTGGAGAAAGGGAAGAATATTTCTTGCACTAGATGGATTGATTTAAGTGGAGATGGTGATTTATAATCCTATTTTGATTATTTGCACTAGATGCATCGATTTTAGTGTAGATATTTATTTCAAGTGATATATGATTACTTGCACTAGATGCATTGATTTCAATGTAGGTGATGATTACTATTTGATTGTTTGCGCTAAATGCATTGATTTCAGTGTAGATGGTGATTTCTAATCCTATTTGATTGCTTTGAGTAAATGCATTACTTTCAGTGTAGATGTTGGTTTCTATTATTTGATTGATTGCATTAGGTGCATTGATTTCAATGTAGAAGTTATTTTCTAATCTTATTTGATTGCTTTCATTAAATGCATTGATTTCAATGTATATGTTGCTTTCTGATTTGATGTAATTGGATATATGACGGTACATTAATATTAAAGTGATTGGATTAGCAATATGCATTGATTTTAGTGTAAGCACAAAAATTTATTAACAATGTAGATTGAATTTTGTGTTATAGTAATTTAAGCTATTAATATTGGAGAGCAAGACAGACAAGGTATCATGTTTACTACAACAGATCGAGCTAAATATTTAAATGGTTTACGATTTAAATTTTCTTTTTCATATTATTCACATTTTCTATATTTCAACACTTTATTGTCACTTTGCATTTAAAAAAAATATTTCATCATTTTTCATCATTATAATTATTAACAATAATTATCATCTCAACAAACTGAGGTAACTAAGAAAATTTAAAATTAAAATGACCAAGTTAATCTCTGAAATATTTAGCATATTTAAAATGATTATATTAATATTTGATATATTTACATATTACTCATAAAATTAATCATATATTTGATAGATTTTCCTTGGCAGCACACGAACGACTGAAACCAGCTTAGATCCATCTTACATCTCAAAAATATACAAAAATTTTAATAATCTGAAAAATGTGACGTTGATGCCTCCGACTGGAACCATCCTAGATCCATCTAACTCTGGATCTATCATGCGCCGAGAGGGATCAAATCTCTCGAGGTGCAAACCTTTCCTCAAGTTTTGCACTCGAAAAATAGGTTTGCACCTCGAGAGATTTGATCCCTCTCGGCGCATGATAGATCCAGAGTTAGATGGATCTAGGCTGGTTCATAGTGGTGGACAATATTATTTTGGGTGGAGTTTTAAACTTCTGTATAGGATATGCTAAATCCCGGGGATGCTATGCTCATGTAGATTCCATGTTAGATTTATTTTCTCAAATGATACAAAGCACTAATCTTATTTATGCAATAATTTTGAGGTCGAGAAATCGAATAATTGGAGATGTCATGCTTATTAGGCTGCTTAATCACTTCCTCATCAAGGAGGCTCTGATGGAAACATTTGTAATGATCCAAAAATGGGTCTCCTCTGGTGGAATATCATTTCTATGGTGCTTCAGCAGAACGAAAGGTCCCCTTCAAATTTAAATCGTGTTGGTTAAGAGATGAATTTTTCCATCACAATGTAAAATATTCATGTCAGGTGTATTCTATGACAAAAGGAAAATCAACGTCTACTCTTATTGCTTGGAATAAATCGTCTAAAGAAGAGGATGATATAATGGGTCAAGGGTAAGAAAAAAAAGGATGAATAATTTCTCAGGAATAGTGAAGCCGGTTTAGCGAGGTTAGAAGAACCAAATAGTGGATCCTTTATATATATTGGAGAAAAATCTCAGGTTATTAATCAGGAATCAGAAAAAGTTGGAATATTAAAGGAAAGGGAAGAATCCTAGAGGCTTAAGAGAAGGGATATCTGTCTTCAAGCCATAGATGATAATTCAAAATTCTTTCAACAATATGAGAAATTTGGAAGGCTAGTAATACTATTTGTTATTTGGAATATGAAGAGGATCTTATGCACATTATTTTAATATGTTATCATATTTCTCATTTTGAGCTATTGTTTAAAGCACCCCAAGGGGAATCACTTGTGGAAATTATAAAAGTCGTTGGACTTTTTCCCAAATTTGTAAGCGAGGAGTCAACAAAATATTTGATTGCAAGTATATTTGGGGGAACTAATGGTTGTATTAAAATGGTTCAAGAAAGAAGAGAGTTCTGGTCCATATAGGTGGTCGATGCAACTTTATCTTGCCTTCTTTTATTTGCTTGTTGAAGACCTACTTCAAGTCATAAAAAAATGTGGGCTAAATGGAACAATGTATGACTCGTTCAATGCCACCTTTATAGCCTTGATAAGCAAATATGATAAACCTTTATCTTTTAATGACTTCGGACCTATCTATCTCTAAAAATGTATCTACAAGATTATTGCGAAAATCGTTTCCAACCACATAAAATCTATCCTATCTCAACATATATGACAAGAATAGTTTGTATTTTTAAACAATGGCCCGATCCATGAAGCGATTGGTATAGCTAAGAAAGGTCTACACATAACAAAAATCAGGAATCATAAGGGAATCATAAGGGACTGATCCTTAAAATCGATCTATCCAAGGTTTTTGATAGGACTAGCTAGATATACCTAAGGATGTTATTAACACACCTAGAATTACATCATCATTTCATATTTACTTGATTATGTGTTGGATCTCCTCTGTATCATACAATATTCTTATCAATAGGTCAGCCACCAATTTATTTCATGCGCAACGTGAACTTAGAGAGGAATTTCCATTATCTCCATTACTATTTGTATTGATCATGGAAGGCTTGAGTTGATTGATCAGAGAAGAAAAGAATCAAGGGTGGATTAAAGGTGTCAAAATTGTAGACAATGTCAAATTGACTCATTTACATTTTGTGGACGATGTTTTGATCTATATGAATGAATCCGTCAATGACTACTATATCGAATGCTACATTTATCTTATTCTGTAAAGACACGGGTATGGTGAGAAATCAAGAAAAATATACCCTGACAACGTTTGGATGCTTACAATTTGAAATTACTTATGCCAGGCATAGATCTCCATACAAAATTGTTGCATTCGAAGAAGGAATTAAATATTTGGGCTTTAGACTCAAGCCCAAAACCTACAAAATTTTTGACTGGATGTGGTTGGGGGCTAAGGTGGAAAAAGGAGTAAATGTTTGGCACCATCGATGGTTATCTTAGGTGGGTAATCTAGTTCTAATAAAATCGGTGCTAGAAGCCATCCCTATAAATTGGATGTCTGTGGCATGGATCCCAAAAGGCATATTAGCTATAGTCCAACAATTATGTGGCATATTTATCTAGCATGGAAACAAGGAAGCTATAACATTTTCTTGGGTTAAATGACAGCATATTTCTCTGCTCAAGAAATGGGGAGGTTTGGGGATGAAAAATCTGGTATGCTTATCTAAATCCCTCACAACAAAATTATTTTGGAAAATAATTTCTACAAATATCGTTTGGACAGAGGTAGATATTTCAAAATACATTAGTCCTCAAAATATCCTTTAGTGGCTCAAAAAACCTAGCTGGAATAGGAAGAAGATTTCAACAATATGGATAGCAGTTTTGAATTCCATTCAATATATTCGACCAGGTCTTCCTTGGAGAATAGAATCGGGTGAAAGGGTTTGTCTTGGTTTGGATGTCTGTTCTGGGTCTGAAAATGCTCACATCTTATCCCCAGAGCTCATCCAGTATCTACATTCGGTTGGTATCAAGTCTCTCAATTAAATTGCAGATCCATAAAACTCCTCATTATTTGGTCAAGCCTAGAGGTTTGAAAAAAATCTCAGGATCCCCGCTTTGTTGTAACAAGATTGGGCAAGCTAGAAAAATATCTCTTGGAAGCTTTCACAAGGATACATAATAGGGAAGACAAACTAATCTCTGTTATATCACAACAGGGTTATTGCTCCCCCAAATATGGATACCCATATATCTATTCTGACCATGAGCCACAAAATAGATAATGGTGGTGGCCCCCGTTGTGGAAATTAAAAGGCCCACCCAAATATAAGATTTTTATGTGGTGCTTATTACGTAACAAAGCCCCTACTCGTGATAAATTTCAACGTAGATCTTTCCAGGGACCCTCTTCAAGCATTTTGTGTAGATGTAATGGACAATATATATCATTTATTTCTTCATTGTTCTGCAATATCTGAAATCTAGAATATTCTTTACCAATATATTAACATCAGCCTGACGTGGTTGGGAGAATCCCTTCGTGCTACTTGGGAATCATGGTGCAACCAAGCCCACCCTCTAAAACTCTACCATATGCCTCTTATAGTTTATTGGAGAATATGGATTGTTAGGAATAATTCCATTATTCAAGGAAAGCACCCCAGCTAGATGTTATATGTTTCCAACATAATTGCTATATACAACATGATACCAGACGATGACCCTCACACCAAACACGAGAATATTATGGTTGAAACCTTTGACAAATCTATTCCCTGCGCCTACTTTGACGGATCTGTACAACATAATGGATGTGATGGTGGTATCATGTTATATCACAGTGATGAACATTTCTTTTAGATGAGGATGGAGTTTGGGAGAGGCACCAATAAGTTTTCAGAATTAAAAGCTCTCAAACATCTCCTCTTATTTTCCCCTGATAAAGGATGTCATGACATTTATATTTTTGGCGACTCAAAACTTATCTTAACCTTGTTTAATCTCCAATCTTCATGTAACATACACTCACTGAGGAACATGTTGGATCAGGAGATTTGTTTAAAAGCTCGTTTTTACTACATATCATGTCATCATATATATATAGGGAAAGGAACCATCTTTCTGGTCTCCTTCCCAAGGAAGCCGAGCAATAATCTATTTGTTATTGGATAATTCAGGAACAAAACAGTCATCACTTCTATCAGTTCTTTCACGTGCCATTCATAGAGTGGTAGTCATAAGAGGAAACAGTTACATGATCTTTGCAGGTCTTTGATGGATATGATGTTTCGATTTTATGGATTTTCGTTTCGATGGAACATATACACGTATATGTTTATATTTATTTTTGACAAAATATAGCAATCATTAGTTATATGGTAAGCTATCATAGATTGTGTTTCAGCATGTGGGAGGGCCACCATTTTCATGATATGCTTTAGAAGCATTTACAACATGTAATTTTCAATATTTTATATAATGAAAGTTACAATTTTTCTTTGAGAAAAAATATTAAAAATACTTTTACTCTAAAAAGGAATTGAATCTTAATAAGTGATTGAATATATATTTGCATTATTAGGAATAATATGAGATATCTACATTGCAGTTTGTTAATAAATGATTGAATAGATATTTGCATTATTAGAAAAAATATGAGATAGATACATTACAATTTTGCTGTAAAAAGTAGATATTTGTTAGCAGTAGCCCAAAAAAGATATATGCATCTTACAACAACTTCATTTAAAAAAAACTTTTAATGTTTTTTATTTTTCATTTTTAACAATCATATAATTTTACTTTTCCATAATTTTAAAAAAATAATGAAAATTTGTTTATTTTAAAATTAAATTAATAATAATAATAATTTGTAAAGAAAAATAATCGAATATTATCTTAAATATTTTATTAACATAGATATTATGATTTCAAATTTTGTTTTCGAATTTGGTTAATCAAAATTATATCTATATATATATAAACTTCTATAATTATCTAAATTTGTGGAGTGTTATTTTCACTATTGTGTATCATTATCTTTTAGTAGTGTATCATATGTTATTATTTCATTGCACTGTATTAATATAAGTTCTTGAATATCTTTAATGTTTCTCCTATCATATTTGATAATTTTTTATTCATTTTTTCATATATATATATATATATATATATATATATAGTTTATTATTTGCCATAGTCTATCCAACAGTTTCATCATACATTAGGCCTTCAAAATTAAAGAAAATCACTAAAATAATCCAATTATCAATAGAAGTTGTTAAAATATTATGGGCCAATATCATGGCTTATCAATACCATATGGTAAAAAAACTATAACCCATTCTATAACATTTGTTCACATCAATTTTTTTTAATTAATTAATTTAATTATAAAAATAAAAATAAACATAACTACTTTATAGATAAATCTCCATCTTTGATTTGAATATACTATTCTAATTATTCTAAAATTTTTGATGGAGTTTAATCCCTACCATCCACCTAATAATGAATATTCTAAAATATTTCATAAAATTTAATATCTACCATATATCTAATAATTATTGATAATTAAATTTAAATTTTAAAAACATTATTCCAAAATAAACATATCTATCAACATAATAAATAAATTAAATAATATTTAAATTAAAAAAAACAACACAATTCACTATTATAATTAACATGAAACACCATGAATTTTTCTATTAAACATTTTACGATGAGCTAGCCTAATTACCTATTATTGTGGAACTATCTTCCCTCTAGTTTATTTTTGATGATCTTTAGTAGCGTGTGATAAATTGGAATTTTATAATCATTTAATTTTTTTATTTTAATATTATAAATTAAATATAAATAAAATTATATATATTTTTAATAAATATTATATATTATTTTTATATAAAAATTTAATATTAAAATATTTTATAATTTATTTATGTTCCTATACAGCTAGAAGGATTCGCATATTTACTTCAGTCGGTTCTATAAATGTTATCTTTAAAAAGCAGACTGTATAAAGCACCTTTTAAGCGCAATGAATGCACGACACATGATTAATATCAACGAGGATCAGACGACCCCACATAAACATATGTTTGTTAAAATCAAGAATCTGACTATTATTCATTAACGACTTGTTAAAATCAAGAATCTGACTACTGTTCATTAACGATTATTCACGGTTAATGATTGTGTAAGTACAAATTATTTTAAGTGATTTTGATTTGTGTTATTTAAATTAATTTTTTGATTATAAATATTGATTTAGCACCTCTAAAAATTTTTAGGGCACTTAAATTGTGCAAGGTTACTCATAAAATTTGTGATTTCAATGAATTCTTGCCAAATTTTAGAGAAACTAAACATGAAAAATCCACCCAAAAATCTTGGAAAAGGTAGCACTAAGGACAACTCGGAATATGACAACATATTACATCATTGTTGTTAATGATGTTTTAATCATATCATAATATAATGGTTGAGAATGTCATCCTGTCCATCCTGCGTACTCATATGCTTGTAAAGGTTCAATTATCTAAATGTAGAGATTCAGAATGTCGTCATAAACCCTTGGGCTATGCAGTTTTTCATCGGGTGTATCTGTGGAAGGAAAATAGATGGATGTCAATCAACTGAGAAAGTGATTAATGGAATGAAGTGATGCAAAAAGAATATGATGTCTTGAGAAATAATGGAACTTGGAAGCGAGTTGATCCTCCATTGGGAACCAAATCAACTGGCTCCAAGTGGGTCTACAAGATCAAGTACAAAGCTTATGACTCACTTGAAAAGCACAAAACTAGGCTTGTGGCAAAAGATTTTTTACAGAAAGAAGGGGTTGATCATGAGGAGACTGTTTCCCCCACAACAAAATGGAATACCATCAAGACAATCTTTGCCTTAGAAGCTGAGAATGGCCGAAAAGTCCATGATATGTATGTAAAAACTGCTTTCGTGAATGGATATCTAAAGGAGAATGCTTTTATGTCCTAGCCAGAAGGATTTGTTGTGAAGGGCCATGAACAAAAAGTGTGAAAGCTTTAAAATCATTGTATGACCTCAAGCAAGCACTGCGAGCCTGTTATGAGAAGTTAACAGGGCATCTTTTGAAACTTAACTCCAAACATTATGATCTTGATGATGCAGTTGTCTTGGTCAATAAACTTTGAAAATCAGTTGTATATCTTGTGGTGTATGTAGATGATTTTTTTATGACAGGGAAAAGTGAGAGTTATATAGCATCCATAAAGAAGGAATTGAGGAAAAGTTTTGAAATGATTTATTTGGGCTCTGTTCACTACTATATTGGTATTGTAGTCACTCAACATCCTAAGTTTATATTCATCTCTTAGAAGAAGTAAACTAGAGATCTATTGAAAAGGTTTTTCATGGTTGAGTGAAACCCTTTGATCACTCCAATGGAACAAAACTCGAAGCTCACATCCATTGAAGGGAAAGAATTTGAGGATGCAATGAAGTATAGATACTTCTAGGAAGTCTCATATACCTAACTACTACTAGACCAAACATCACATTTGTTGTTGGAATCCTCTCCACATTTATGAAAAAACCTTGTTAGGGACGTTGGTCTGTAGCAAACAAAGTTATAAACTACTTGAAAGGGACTTAAGACTTTGGTCTCAAATATACACAAGTGGGCAACTTTAGCTTGATTGGATACTATGATACAAACTTTGATGGAGACAAAGAAACAAACTTTGATGGAGACAAAGAAATTGGGGTATCTAATTCATGTTACAATATGAGCCCTGGATCATTAGCTGTAGCATTGAGATCATGAAAATAATCAATTTAGTGGATTCCACAATTGAGGTAGAATATGTGGCAACAACAGAAGGGGCAAAGAAAATTTTGTGGCTAAGGAAAATCTTGAATATTTGCAGATGAAACAAATGCATTCAACTCCACTCATGATCGATAACACTTCTTGAATAAAGTTGGTAAAAAACCCAAAGTTCCATGATTGACCAAAGCACATCAATACAAAATACCATTTGATTCAACATCATGTTGAGGCAAAAAAAATATATCGACATCGTTGGTACACAAATGAGCAGATTACAAACATCTTCACTAAAGTGCTTAGAAGAGAAAATTTTGAAAAATTCAAAATGATGCTTGGACTCACCATTCCTTCATATTAAGGGGAGAATGTTGACACCTAATCCTAAGGGATTTGGAGAAATTGTAGAATAAAGTAAATAGAAAATAAGGAAGTTGAAGAGACATTGGGAAATGAATCCCAAAAGTCTCACCTCTATGTATATATTCATATGCATCATAATCAATTCCATTCAGTCTTTTGGTGGAGTTACCTCCTTGCCTAACAATCCTCTTTTAATTTGTGTTGCAATGTTGATATTTTCGGAAACAAGTTCTAGTAGATAATTTAAAAAAAAAATGGTAGATCTGTGCTTATTTTTTTATTTTTGATTTGAAATTTAGTGAGCCCAGAAGCTCATTCTACAGCCCAGTGTGAGGGAATGTGTAAGTTTGCTTGTTCACTGGTTTAGTTTCAAAATAAAAATTATGTTCTAAACAAAAAAATAATGTGAGCTATAATAATCAAAATGAATATAATTAAAAAATTTTTGTAAGATCTTTAAATCTTATACTTTTCAAAAATATTTCAACAAGATATTTAAATAAAATATTTGCAAATAGATGTTAACTAATTTATGTGGATTCCAACTTCATATATACCTAAATATGAAAAAAAATTGTTAAAATAAAATATTTTAATGGTTTATATTAAAAAATATTCAATCTGAATTATGAAGAAAATATTTTAATACTAATTAATATTGACGTATACATTAAAAAATATTATTATAAAAAACGTTTTGATTTTTGTGATAAATTTTCTTCATGTATATGTTATGAAAAATATTTTAATGTCAAAATACATATATATTATATATCATTTAAAAAAAAATTATATATATATATATAGCATGAAAAAAATAAGTTTTTATGATTTAAAAGTTTATTTGATCTTATATATACTTTATTTAACATTCAAAAATACAATTTAAAAGATTTATATGAGTAATAAACACATAAACCACCACTGGGTTGAGCATAAATGATCAAAAATCCTCCATAACTATAGCAGGGCTCTCCAGGGGGGAAGTGGATAGAGTAAAAGAAGTTCTTCACTTTGAAGTCCATTCTCTTCAGGATATCTTTAAGTACCTTGGTTTCTTTCTAAAACCTAACAATTATCGGATCCAGGATTGGTCTTGGCTTATAGCAAAAATTGAAAGCAGGATGAAACATTGGAGCTTCAAATGGTTGTCGCGAGCCGGCAGACTTGTGTTAATCAAAGCAGTGGTGTTGGCTATACCGGTCTATTGGGCGAGCCTCATTTGGGTTCCTAAAAGTATATTGAGAAATATTGGGCAGATTTGTAGCAGGTTTCTACGGTCGGGCTCAAAGACTGAACATGTAATTCCCTGGGTTGCTTGGGGAAAAATAGTCCGACCAAAAAGCTAGGGTGGTTGGGGTATAAAGGACCTGGTCCCTTTTTCTAAATCTCTTGCTGCAAAATTGGCTTGGAGACTCATTTCGACAGAGAACCTTTGGACTTCGGTTACGAGAAGAAAATATATAAACCCGATGCCTTTCTTGGTCTGGCTTAGGCTACCCCAAAAATCCTCAAAGAACTCCTCGGTGGTGTGGAAGGCATTAATAGCAGCTGTCAAAATCATTGAACATGGGTTGGCCTGGAATGTGGGAGATGGGAGGTTGGTCAGACTTGGCAAGGATTCTTGGATGGGCTGTTCGGGATCTTATGAGCTGTTGAGGGATTTGATTGAGCATCTCAACAATAGGGGACTGTTTTTTCTCAATCAGGTTGTGGATGCTGAAAGATCCACAATCTGGAGAAAAGAATGGGTTTTTGGAAATGCTCTCAATCTAGAAGGAAGATGGTTGGAGGAATGGGATATTTTTTGAACTAACTTGCAGAGCTCCCATATTCGAATAACTGATTAGACAGATGAGCTGAGGTGGGTGCATTCTCAGATAGGCCTCTACTCTCCTAAACTGGGCTATGATTGGTTGATGACTCAAACTGGGTGGGAGGAACCTTGCTGGTGGTCCAAATTCCTGTGGAAGCTTAAAGCACCAGCAAAGACTCGGTTGTTCTTCTGGTGCATTCTTAAGAAGAAATTCCCCACATGGGACTTTCTACAAAAAAGAGGCAAAATTGGGCCAGGGTGGTGCATCGTGTGTAAAAGCAATGAGGAATCAGTGCATCATGTTTTTATCCTCTGCCCCTTCACTACCAGCTTATGGAATGAAATGCTAAGGCTGACCAATATACCTGTGAGGTGGGAAGGTCGAGATATTTCATAAGCCTGGCATCGATGGTGGCAGGAAGCCCCAAATGACAAAGTCCAGAATATGCCTCCCCAACACTGTTACCGATGAAATAGGTAACCACACTGTGACCTACGTTTTTTTGGTAGTATAAAAAGTACCCGATTTTGAAAAGTGGTGATGCAGAATCACCTTTTTCTCTTTTTTGAGCACATTTTTGACACTCTAATATTTTTATTTATGAAGTATGAATATTTGTTTTAAAATGTTGGTGATTTTCATGCTAATTTTGAAACGTATTGATGCAGCATCAACTTTTTTTTTTAGAGCGGTGATTTTCATGCTAATTTTGAAACGTATTGATGCAACATCAACCTTTTTTTTTAGAGTGGTGATTTTCATGTTGGTAATAAAACACAAATCTTAGATAAAAAATATATATATAAAAACAATTAAAAAAAACCAATAAAAATGTTAAAAAAAACAAAATTAACTCGTAAAAATAAAAAATTTAAACAAAATAAAAATAAAAATAAATAAATATATATATATATATATATTCGAAAATTCTATCAGAAGAAATGACAAAATTTGAAAAAAAAATACATAATTTAAAGAAAAAAACAAAAATTAACCCCCAAAAAAAAAAAAAACATCAAAAACATTTTTTTCTAAGTTATTAAAAAAAACCATATAATTAAAAAATAATTTAAATAGAAAATTTAAAAATAATTTAAATTACAAAATTAAAATTTAGATAAAAAAAATAAAATACAAAAAAGGAAAAATTAAATTTAAAAAATTAAATTAAAAAAATAAGAAAAATAAGAAAACAAAAATACAAATTTTAAAATTAACAAAAGAACCAAATAAAAGAAAAAAAAAAAAAAAATTTAAAATTGAAAAAGAAAATTAAAATAAAAAAAAATATCATTAAAAAACAAAAAAAATGAAAGAAACCACGTGCAAATAATTAAAAAACAAATATCCATAAATTTACTGTTTTTTTTTTTAAATGAAACAATTTATAAATTTTAAAAATGAAAAAATAAATAAACTAAAAGATTAAAAAAAAAAAATTAAACTAAAATTTAATAAATTTAATAAATAAATTTTTAATTTTCAAAAATAATTAATCTAAAATATTGAATTTAAAAACAAAATTTAAAAAAAAAACAAAAAAAATTAAAACAAATTAAATTTAAAATAAAAAATTTGAATGAAAAAAAAAAACATTTTAAATTTTTTGAATTAAAAAAAAAAATTTAAAAATTAAAAATTAAAAAAAATTTAAAAAAAAAAGAGAAATTTTTTTATCGTGGTGGTGCTGCCAATCGGCCTCCCTCCCAAGTGGCAGCGGAGGCCGGCCGCTGGGCAGGCGGGGAGGCTGCATGCAGCCCCCCACCCGCCCAGCGGCCGGCCTCTACCGCTACCTTGGTGGGAGGCCGATTCCGGGAATCGCCCTCCTGCTACGGGAGGTCGATTCCAGGAATCGCCCTCCTACTACGGGAGGTCGATTCCGGGAATCGCCCTCTTGCGGTGAGAGGTCGATTCCCGGAATCGCCTTGAGGCCGATTCCGGGAATCGCCCTCCCGCTGTGGGAGGCCCATTCTAGGAATCGCCCTCCTGCGGCAGGAGGCCGATTCTGGGAATCGCCCTGAGGCCGATTCTGGGAATCGCCCACCCACGACGGGAGGTCGATTCCGGGAATCCCCCTCCCGCCGCGGGAGGCCAATTCTGGGAATTGTCCTCCTGCGGCGAGAGGTCGATTCCGGTAATCACCCTCCCGTGGCGGGAGGCCGATTCCGGGAATCACCCTGAGGACGATTCCCAGAATCGCTCTGAGGCCGATTCTAGGAATCGCCCTCCCGCAACGGGAGGCCGATTCCGGGAATTGCCCTCTCGCCGCGGGAGGCTGATTCTGGGAATCACCCTCTCGCGGCGGGAGGCCGATTCCCGGAATCGGCCTCAGGGCGATTTCCGGAGTCGGCCTCTTGTCGCGGGAGGGCGATTCCCGGAATCGGTTTCCTGCTGCGGGAGGTCGATTCTCAGAATCAGCCTCCCGCCAAGTAGCCAGCCTCTGCCGCCACCCGGGCAGGAGGTCGATTGGTGGCGCCACTACGATCAAAATTTATTTATTTATTTATTAATTTTTAATATTTATTTTTTAATTAGATTTTTTTTTTAATTCAAAAAATTTAAAATTGTTTTTTTTTTTTTAAAATTGTTTTTTTATATTTGAAATTTAATTTGTTTTAATTTGTTTTGCTTTTTTTGTTTTTTTATTTTTATTTTATTAATTTTCTTTTGTTTTTAATATTTTTTTTTAAATTTTGTTAATAATTTTTATTAAATTTTGTACTTTTTTTTAATTGATTTTTTTTTTTTTCATATATTTTTTTTATTATTAAATTTTATGTTCAGTTTTTTCATTTAATGTTTTAAAATTTAGTAAATTTTATATTTTTTTTAATTTATTTGAATTTAACATTTTTTAATTTTTTATTATTTTATTATTATTTTTTTAATAACATAAAATTTTTATATTTTTTTTATTTTAATTAAAATTGTATATTTAAAATCAATTTTTTTTTTTTTAATTAAACTTAATATTTTCAAATTAATTTGTTTTTTATTTTATTTTTTATTTAATATATATTTTTTTTAATTTTTCACTTTTAATTGATTTTTAAGGTTTTTTATTTTAACAATGTTTTTTATTTTTTTATTTAAAATTTATTTTTTATTTCAAAATTAATTTGTTTATTCATTTATTTATTAAAATTTAATATCTTTTTTTTTTTAATTTAATTTGTTATTTTAATATTAACTTTTTTTTAATTTAATAAAATCTAATATATATATTTTTAATTTAAGTTCATATATATATATATATATATATAGATTTTACTTTTTATAATTTAAATTAAATTTATTTTTCAATATCTATTTGTTTTTTTAATATCTATTATTTTAAATTTAATATTTTTATTGTATTTTATTTTTCATTTTTTATTTTTAATTAATTTTTCATTTTTTTACTTTTAATTTCAATATTAATTTTTTTTTTTAATATTTAATTTATTAAAATTAAAAATATTTCTTTAAATTTAATATTTTATTTTAAAATTTATTTATTTAAATTTAATAAACATTTTCTTTTTCTTTTTTGAATTTAATTTCTATATTTTATTTTTTATAATTTCTTTCTTTTTTTTTTTAAGTTGTTTTTCTTTTTAATTTAATTTAATTTTTATTTTTTTTTAATTATTTTTTTTCTCTTAAATTTTAGGTTTTTTTTAATATTCGAATTAAAATTTTTATTTTGTTTTTATTTTTATTTTTTAATTCCTATATATTTTTAAATTTTAAGCTTTAAAATGTTTTTATTCTTTTAATTTATTTTTTTTCTTAAATTTTAGGTTTTTTTTTAATGTTTGAATTTAAAAAATTAAAAAAGGCTATTTCTATTTTTAAAAATGTCAAAAATATGACACAATTTTTTTTTTGTTATTCGAACATCAATTGGTTTTGGTTTGAGGGCGTTTTTTCAATCCTTTTTTCAAGAAACAATTTTTTTTTTAGCATAATTTTATAAAATGTTGAAATTTGACCTTAAAAAAAATCAAGTGCATTCTGGAATACACTTTCTTTGTTTTTGGGGTGTTTTTTCATGTTTTTTCGAGTCTTTTTGGGCTAGAGTTCCCGTTTTGATGTTAGGTTACCTATTTCATCAATAACAATGTTCTCCTAGTTGCTTGGGGAATATGGATTGCTAAGAATCACCTTCTTTTTAAACATTCCCGTTTTCCTATTGGTAAACTTGCAACTGAAGGAGTTGCCATCTATGAAAATATCCCAGCTAGTTTTGTCTCTCAGAAAACCAGACCAATTCAGAGGGAAGTGATCAGGGGCAATTTTCCTTGGGATTATTTTGATGGCGCCTCTGATCCTAATAGAATTTGTGGAGCTGGTTTGGTGATTTTTTTCCCCTCTGGAAAACTCCTTAGAGCATCCATTGGCGTTGGTCCTGGATAAAACAATTTTTTCCGATCCTAAGGCCCTCCATCTTCTTTTATGATGGTTGTCTTTCTGTCATGTGCGAGAGGCTCAGATATTTGGTGATTCTCTGAATACAGTGAAATGGGTTAATGGATTACAGCATTGCAGAAACTATACTTTGATTCCTTTATTTAATGAGATTTCTCGTCTAAAAGGGTTTTTTACTGAGCTATCTATTTGCCATATATACAGGGAGAGGAACTTGGAGGTAGATCACCTCTATAAAGCTGGCACTGAATAGGCTCTCGGCACATGGACGGTAGAAGAAGTCATAGACGGGGTGGCAAGGCCAATTTCTCCCTTTCGTTTCTGATCAGTGGCAATAAATTCACAGTTCAAAGTCTACTCCTGATTCATGTATATATTTGCTTATGCTTTTTCTCTTTCATAGACTCTATATGAAACATTTTGACAGGACTCATGGCTATTTTCCTCTCCGACGAGGCCTGGGCCGCTGTCCATTTTTTACTTTCTTATGCTTATTACATGTATAGGGAGTGTTTACTTCCTGGCATTGCACAAACTAGAATTATATGGTGACATTGTTCTTTCTACACTTTCTCTATTTCAGTTGTTTCCCTTGCATGGGGGTCGGGAGAATAGCAAGGACAGAACCACTTGTTTTTTGAAGAAGTCCCTATGTAAGGACAAACTAGACAAATGATAGGGTGTATCTACAAACCAGTTCTTTTTGGCTTTCTTCGCTCACAAGGCGAGAAAGGAAATGCTATGCATATACTATGTAACCTTTTCATGATAATAAAAAGGTTCGAATTTTTTCCTGCAGAAAATAAAATAAAATAAACACATAAGCCATTCATAATAAATATATAATATAAGAAAATAAAATGATTTTTTTTAAAATTTTGGACATATAACGTGAGAAAATAAGTTTTTATAATTTAATTATTTTATATATTTTTTATTTAGCATTCAAAAATAAAATTTAAAATATCTATACTAATAATAAATACATCAACCATTCTTGATGAATATATAATATACAAAAATAAAATGATAATAGATATATAATATAAGAAAATAAAATGATACAAAATGAATGTAGTAATATCTATATAATAAGAAATTTTAATTGAATTATTGGAACAATTATTTTGGAGTGTTCACTCATTTTGGTTGAAAAATTTAGTATTTTTAAACAAGTAATTACACTTTTCATTAATATTATATAAGATAGAAAATAAAGTTTGTGTGCACCGACGATCCTCTTTTTATTATTACATTTAACCATGAATTTATTCTCAAAATAGATTTTTCCTTATAATGAAAAATAAATATACAAAAGTAACAAATTGATGTGGTTGTGAATGAATGGTGCACTTGATGTTGGGTATTCGAGTTCAAAAGTGTATTAATATTTGAAAATTTTCCAATTAATTTGTTTATTAATGGAAATTAGTAGATTCACTTTTTTACTAATTTTATAAAGTAGCATTCAAAATAATAAATTACCGTTTAATAATAGTAAATTTGATATTAATCGTTCATACTTTTGCATTTTATTGGTTTATGATTAAAAATTTATGAATTAGCACTAAAATATTAAAAATAAATATTAATTATATTATAAAAAAGAATGGAATCTTTTTTTCTATTTATAAACATTTCAGTACAAAACTACCATAGCTTCAGCTGAGAAAGCCTGAGAGCAGAGTTTGATGCTTGAAAATTCATGTTTTTGGACTGCCCCAGAAGGGGAAACTGACCTTAAGCTAAACATGTGAAACCATAAAAACAGAATATGTCTAAAAGAGTTAAACACAGGAGAATTATTCTCCTTCAGCATTGTAAAATTAAACAAAACCACATAGAATAACCCATTGATCCTGGGCTGCAGTTCCATGTTGCAGCTATGGAGTGCATGGTCACTTGTCATGGGCTGGAGAGGGAGGTTCATCCACGATGCAGCAACGATACTCCGTGCTACTGTCGTCTTCCTCGTCGATGGGATCACTAGTGGTTGTAGTGACGTTCTTCCATTTATCCTGAGCTTTAGCATCTCTATCCAGTCTCGGTGCTGCATTCTTGTCTTTAGCCTTATCTAGGTTCGAAGGAGGCTGATGGGCAATGATTTCAGTGGGAGTAGAACCAGTAGCTTCCTCCTGGAGGGTGACGGTTATGAATGCAGTGACTGTTGGTCAGTCCATGGTACATACAAACTGAAACTCAACTCTTTGCGAGGTTTGATGAAGGGTGATAGGGGAAATGAGGGGCGGAGAGATAGGTTGTGAGGGGGATGCGACATGGAGAGGCTGCAAAGGAGACATGGCATGGGAGGGATGCACTGGCCCAGAGCTACTGGCTCTTCCTCTACCATTGTGCTTTTCTAGATAGTGCCCCTGAGAAAAGTATTCAGACGAGGGTTCAGGGCTAGAGGAAGAATGAGCACGGACTGCCCGGCCCCTACAACTTCCTCGTCGACTTCGCATACGATGCCTGAGCCGATGCATTCTACTTGTGGAGCTGAGGCTATAGGGGCAGAATTGCATACAAGAGGGAAACTGGGCAGCAGAGAAAGACTAAGCGTGCTTCATACTGCACTGAGACTTCTTAGGGCAGAAAGCACTCTGAGAAGAATGGAATTCGGGTAATGTTTCAAGACAACAAAGAAATACACATCGCCTCCCGGTCTGCGTGCGAGCGCTTGGCTCGGTGCAAGCGGGAGGAAAAGAGAAACTCTGCAATGCGTGAGACCAAGAGGTAGAACGGGTATGAGCAAAGGGGCGGTGAGACGGTGCCATTAAAAACCAAATGCAGAGCAGGGTGGACCAAATGCGGTGAGGCAAGGTGATGGAACTAATGCGCAACAGGTTGGCGAAGTAAATGTGGAGTTTAATCCACAGGTGGGAGGCTATATGGCCACCCCACGCACCGTGCCTCGGGACATGCGTCCCATCACGAGCATGTACCATCCATGTCTAGAAAAAAATAACTGAATGTTAATAAGACATCAAATATATATTTGTATTATTGGAAATAATATGAGATATCTATATGGTAATTTTTTTTTTAATGTTAGATTCAAGATACAAATATCTAAATAGCTATTAAGTAATTAAATAAGTTTTGTTTTCTTAATTAAATTAAAAACTGGTTGGTGTAAACTATAAATATTCATTAATATTAACTAAAAATAGATATATGCATATTACAACCGCTTCATTTTAAATAAAATTTTTATGTTTTTTTTTTAATAATCATATGATTTGAATTTTCAATAAACTTATTTATTTCTTAGATTAAATTTATAAAAATAATTGATTTCAATTTTATTTTTTAAATTTGTTTTATCTAAACTATATATCTCTATTTTACATTAATTTCAAATATTTCATTTGTGACAGGTGTATTTATTATGAATTAGTTGTTAACTAGTAAAATGATATTTTGTTATTATTTTAAAGAAAAGAGTCAGACATTTAATGTTTTCTGGAAAAAAATATTTTTCTTATTGATAATATGAAAAATAAATTGGTTAGGTTCCATAAAAAGTAAAAAGGTTAATGGTAAAAACATTCCAAGAACTAGGAGGTGGTTGGAAAGTTTGAGTAGTTACATGTTCCTTTGAGTATAAAAGGCATATCCCAATGAGGAATAGGGGTTTTGTTCATTGTCTAAGGAAGAGAGTGGAGGATTTTATGAGCGGGTAGAGACGAGTGGGAAGCGTTCCTGAGAGTCCTCTTGAAGGTTGGGTGGAACATCATCAGCAGCGTTCACATTTAGATAAGTAACTAGATATTTTTGATATTTAAAATATACAAGAACAATATTATAGGATATGTACACAGGTATTAAGTAATTTCTTGACCAATGTCAAAAATGAAAGAGTGCTATGAATATTTATGGATTTAGTAAATTCTTGATAGTACTATAAATTATGGTAAGAATTTTACATTATGAATCTATGTGAAGATAAGGTTGTAAGATAGATAAGCTTAATGAAAAAAAAACTGTGTAGGGCCTTAGTTGAGAGAATACAATTTAACAAAGTTACTGGCTATAGAAGCATAAATCCGTCAGAAATCCGTTTAGAACATTATGCTGTGAATAATCTTTTTTTTTTAAGATACAAAAGAAAGAATAGTAAAAGATAAAAGTGATAGAAAAGTTATTTCATCCATGTAACCTTCAAAAAACTCAAGCAAGAGACTAAATTATGAAAATTTGACTATTAAAATTGTCGGAGAGAACTGATGATTCTGAGTAAGAGAAGAAACCTCACTCAGACAATTACTGGGGTGGTCAGGTCAGTGAATCCTAGAACAAAGAAAACCCTTTTGTTGGTAAAATTTAGAAGATTAATAAAGATAGGTAAATAGACTATCGCTTCCAGAGTTATATTGCTTGGCTATAAGTATTGATTGTTCAAGCATAAATCTATTAAAATAGAATTCATGTAAACACAAAATAAAGAGAAACAAGATAAATAATCCTGCCAGAGTAACCAGTTATCAAGGAATAGACAAGAAAAGATAACAGAGTGTATATTGATTAACTAATATTGAGCATACCAACAACTATAACGAGTAAACGGTGATAATATATATATATATATATATATATATAACCAGAATTCTTTTGAACATATTCATAATATAGTGATCAACACCCAATATGAACCAAGAATAATCTAGTTCAACCAAGACTATTTATAAACGTTCCTAGAATATAATTCTTTTGAGATTTCTTAATCCATAAAGGAAAGTTCGGAAGGACGAGACTTGAATATTTGGGTCTCGTGGAAAATACTTCATGAACTCAATACTTAACTTTGAGAAAACAAAAATGCTAAAGTATATAATTACTTCCTCATGCAGAAGTTAGACAGATAGTTAGGTGAATGAGTTGAGTTGAGTTACAGTTAGATTTGGTAAGTAAGTTAGACAGTGAGTTAAGCAAGTTGATCAAGTTCAGTTATGAGTGAGAGTGTGTGCATGTTAATTTTATTAAATACCCTCCATGGGTTCATTGTATTAAGAGAGTTTTTATGATTCAGAGTTTTATGATTAATTGAAGAGTAGCAGCTCATTGTTCGTGTGTGAAATATTTGTGTTATTTGTGTGATTGAATCCTCTTCCTCACCAGCAGATTGGTATCGGAGCTGAGGAAGGATCAAAAAATCCGTGGACAAGCAAAGCCAGTAAGAAGGCCAAAAGAAAAAGGCCGTAAATTTTTTTTATACAATTTTTTTTTTTTTTACTCGGAGAGAGGTCCGCACGTATTCACTGCATCACCTGTGGAACCGACCGCAACCTCTCCCAAAAGGAACTGCGTACATTCGCAAAACTTACGAAATTCCAAAAATTCGGGTTTAGATCGCAGTTTCCCTTCATCGGGAGTGCGGAACCCTGTTCAATAAAAATTCAATAGCTGGCGGCAAAGCACAAGCAGACAAAACAGGCCCGTGCTCTATTTCAAAAGGTACATACTTTCAAAGTCACGTGGGTGCCCTTTTTTTTTTTTTCGGAAATCACAAACGAGAATACGTGGATGAGCTTTTTCGATTTATTAAAAAGTCTTTGTTTGGCAATCAAAAAAGACAATACGTGCATGCGAATTGGCTATTCATAAGTTTTTTAAGATTTTTTTTATATAATTTTTTTTATAAAGATTCTTATATTTATATAACAAAAAAATCAAAGGTTTTTTTTATAAAGTTTTTTATAAAAATTTATAAAAATACAAAGGACTAATTTTTATATAAAACCTAGAGTTTGGGTTTTATTGAGAGATTAAAAAAAAAAAAAAAAGAGTTTTGTAAAGCTTTCATAAAAGAGAGAAATTTAGGGTTTTTTGTTAGAGAAATTTTTTTTTTGAGGCACGATAGCCACATCAAGTTTTCAGCCACAACTTCCATTTTTCAATGGGAAAGATTACAATATGTGGGCTATTAAAAATGAGACTATGCTCAAAGCACATGATGTATGGGATCATGTCAAGTATGGGTTTTCAGAACCTCAAGATGATGCAGAAGAACGCGCCCTCAGTAATGCAGAGAGGGAACAGTGGAAGAAAGATAAGCGGAAGAATGCGCAGGCGTTGCTTCTTATCTAGCAGGGAGTCAATCGAATCGTGTTCCAGAAGATCATGATAACCTTGTTAGCAAAGGAGGCATGAGACACCTTGGTGACAAGCTATCAAGGTATGGTGAAAGTTAACATTGTTAAATTGCAGAACACCAGGAGAGACTTTGAAAGTCTGCAGATGAATGAGACAGAGGACATTGATTCCTTCATGAATAGGGTCATGTCTGTCGTCAATCAGTTAAAAATATATGGAGAAGATGTTAAAGATCGAACAGTGATTGAGAAGGTTCTTCGATCCCTGTCTACCAAATTTGATGTTGTGGTAGCATCCATAGAAGAAGCAAAGGACTTGGAAAAACTGACAATTGATGAGTTGATGGGATCCCTTCTATCGCATGAAGCAAGGATAGACAGAAATAAGGATTCCACTTTGGAAACTGCCTTCGAAAGTCAAGTCTATATTTCAAGAGGTCAAGGAAGAGGTCGATCGAGAGGCAGAGGACGAGGAAACAGCTATGGCGGTCACAGAGATGACCGAGATGATCATGAGCATCAACGTGGAAGCAGCAGCAACAAAAGCTTTCATAACAATCAAAGGTCAGACAAATCAAAGGTAAAGTGCTATTACTGCAATAGATTTGGTCATTATGTTCATGATTGTAGGAAGAAGATTGCAGATCAAGGAAATCAGAGAGCTAATGTTAGTACAGAAAATAATGAATCTATGTTTCTAGCATGCAACACCATGCATGCACCGTCTGATAAGGTTTAGCTATTAGACAGTGGTTGCAGTAACCACATGACATGCAACAAGGATTTGGTTGCTAATTTGGATGTCTTAGTGTAGAAAGAGGTTAAATTGGGCACTGACAAGACTGTTGGTGTAGAAGGAAAAGGAGTGGTCAACATTGTGACCAAGCAGGGGGAGCCAAAGACCATATCAGAGGTATACTATGTCCCTCGACTCAAACACAATTTGATTAGTGTAGGCCAACTTATGCAGAAAGGATACAAAGTTATCTTTCAAGGGAAAAAATGTGTTATTTACGATAAATCCCGAGGCAAGCAGCTGATTGCCAAGGTGCAGATGATGAGGAACAGACTCTTTCCTCTCATTATGAACTACAATGATCAAGTTAGTTCTTTTACAAATGCATGTTCTGATGCATACTGGTTATGGCACTTTCAGTTTGGACACTTGCATTTTTCCGGTTTAAAATTATTGCAGCAGAAACAGATGGTGAGAGGTCTACCTTCCATCAAAGAACCTGCTACCACGTGTGAGTGTTGAATCTTAGGCAAGCAACACCGTGAAAGTTTCCTAAAAGGAGTTTCTTATAGAGCAAAGAAACCACTTGAATTGGTGCATACTGACTTGTGTGGACCTATGAGGACACAGTTGATTGGTGGAAGTTGTTACTTCCTCACCTTTATTGATGATTATAGTAGGAAGACTTGGTTTTAATTTTTGAAGAAGAAGTCTGAAACTTTTGCAAAGTTCAAAGAGTTCAAAGCTTTGGTGGAGAACCAAAGTGATCAACTAATCAGGGTATTGAGATCGGATCGTGGCGGAGAATACGATTCGAAGGCATTCCATGAGTACTGCAAACAACATGGAATTAGAAGACAGTTTACGACCAGATACACACCACAGCAGAATGGTGTAGCAGAGAGGAAGAATCGAACAATCATGAACATGACAAAGAGCGAGCATGTTGAAAGAAATACACTTGTCTAATGAGTATTAGGCAGAAGCAGTTGCATGTGTTGTTTATGTGATAAACAGATCTCCTACAAAGAGCGTGATGAATAGAGTTCCAAAATCAGCATGGTCAGGTATGTCTTGTAGTGTATCTCATTTCATAGTTTTTGGATGTGTAGCCTATGCACACGTGCCTAAGCAAATAAGAGGAAAATTAAATGATCAAAGTGAAAAATGTATATTTACTAGTTATAGTGAGCAGTAAAAAGCTTACAAATTATATAACCCTATCACAAAAAAGACAATCATTAGCAGAGATGTTGTGTTAAAAGAAAAAGAGTCATGGAATGGGACTGTAGACACACTAACTGATGCTCAAACAACATTGATGGAGGATGATCTTGTAGAAGAAGAGGAACAGAGTCACACCAGCAAGGACTCCCAGATTTTCAGAGCAGCATGGATCTTCAAGCAGATCCACAGATCAGAATTCTCCAAGTAGTGAATCAGGTAATGAATCAAGTTCTGCTAAGAAAAATATGAGAAGTTTGAAAGATATTTATGATGATTTGGATGTTAGTTCAAATTTTGCATTGTTGGCATTCCAACCTTCTTCGTTTAAAGAAGCAATTAGAGATGACAATTGGGTGCAAGCCATGGATGAAGAGATGAATTCAATTGAAAAGAATGATACATGGGATTTGGTTGATTTATCAAATGATAAAAATCTCATTGGTGTGAAGTGGGTGTACAAGACTAAAGTGAATGAGAAAGGTGAGATTGACAGGTTTAAAGCAAGACTTGTAGCCAAAGGATTCTCGCAGCAACTGGGAATAGACTTTGGAGAAAATTTTTCTCTTGTAGCCAGATTGGATACTGTAAGACAGGTCCTAGCGACAGCAGCTCAGAACAAGTGGAAAGTGTATCAGATGGATGTCAAATCAGACTTCTTGAATGGAATTTTAGAAGAAGAAATTTACGTGCAACAACCTCGAGGTTATGAAGTTGAAGGAAAAGAGGATAAAGTTTACAGATTGAAGAAAGCACTCTATGGACTAAAGTAAGCACCTAGAGCATGGCATAACAGAATCGACAGTTATATGATCAAGAATGGATTTTGCAGAAGAAGCATTGAGCGTACCTTATACACAAAGGTAAATGAGCATGGATAGATTTTGATAGTTTTCTTATATGTTGATGATATGATTTTTACAGGTGATCTTGAAATAGATGAATTTAAAGCAGGCATGATGAAAAAATTTGAGATGACAGATCTAGGTCTCATGAAATATTTTCTTGGCATTGAAGTTGAGAAATATGAAAAAGGCATCTTTATTTTCCAAAATAAGTATGCAACAGATTTGTTGAAAAGATTCAGGATGGATAATTCCAAACCTGTACCTACACCAGTTGCAACAGGTACAAAGTTGAGTAAGGATGATGAAGGGGCAGATGTCAATCCAACTCTATTCAAAATATTGGTTGGCAGCCTCATGTATCTCACAGCTACAAGACCAGATATTATGCAAGGAGTGAGTCTGATTTCCAAATTCATGGAAACTCCAAAAGACACACATTGGAGTGTTGGAAAAAGAATTCTAAGATACATAGAAGGAACCAGAGATTATGGTAAAATGTATGAAAGTACATAAAAGAAAGAATTGATTGGATATACAGATAGTGATTTTGCAAGAAGTTTGGATGATCGGAAGAGCACATCCGGTTATGTGTTCCATCTCGGTTCAGGTGTGATAGCATGGGCATCTAAGAAGCATCCTATTGTGAAATTGTCATCAACAGAAGCAGAATATGTAGTAGCGACTTCAGCGGCATGTCAAGCAGTATGGTTAAGAAGAGTATTGGATGGACTCAAGCAGGAACAACAAGGATCAACAGTAATATACTGTGACAACACATCAGCGATCGCACTATCCAAGAATAGTGTGTTTCATCAAAAGAGCAAGCATATTGATACGAGATATCATTTTATTCGAGAACTTGTGAGCAATGGAGAAGTTCACTTGAAGCCTTGTAGAATAGGTGATCAATTGGCTGATATCTTTACAAAGCCATTAGTAGTAGATTTGTTTGAGTTTCACAAAAGAAAATTGGGTGTGGTAAGCCTAGTTGAGACATAGACCAGCAAGTACATTTGAGTTGTCATGAGTTATATTTTAGTTTAGCGGTCGTAATTAAGGGGGAGTGTTAAAATATATAATTACTTCCTCATGCAGAAGTTAGACAGATAGTTAGGTGAATGCGTTGAGTTGAGTTACAGTTAGATTTGGTGAGTGAGTTAGACAGTGAGTTAAGCAAGTTGATCAAGTTCAGTTATGAGTGACATTGTGTGCATGTTAATTAGATTAAATACCCTTCATGGGTTCATTGTATTAAGAGAGTTCTTATGATTCAGAGTTTTATGATTAATTGAAGAGCAGAAGCTCATTGTTCGTGTGTGAAATATTCGCGTTATTTGTATGATTGAATCCTCTGCCTCACCAACAAAAAAGAAATACAATTTTTCTGTATTACAGTAAATTCCGCAGTATAAAGATCGGTTTGGCTCTCGTGAGCTAGGATGGAATCACCATATACAAAGACTGAATCGCAAACCCTAAAGGCTAATAGCTCAACAGTAAAGAGTACATAACCCGCGAGCTAGGAGAAAGAGTCCATGCGGACAAGCTATTCAATGCAAAATTACTTGTAGGGAGGCGTGGAGCTATTAGTCGAGGATCTGTTAAATGATTTTAATAGCCAAATCCTGTTATTCGGTATATATAGTACCATCAAAATAACGTGGAAAAAATAGTTTAAATATGGCGAAGAAAGAAATACTGAACAAAATTCAAACAAGTAAAGAAAAAAAAGAGGAATTCCCGCATCGATATTTATCTTGAATTTACAAACCCTTCGAAAGTTGCAGTTCGCTGACCTGTAGCGGGTAAAACCAATATCAGTATGCGTGGCTTAAACTTATTCTATTTAGAATAAAACAGAAAAGCGGAGAGCTGACTATAAAGGCAGAAATGGACGGAAAATAGTTATCTAGCCAAGCGGCCGAAGATTACGTGCTTGTAGACTGGGGGGTTGGATGGAAGAACCTCCATAATGAGCAGAGAGCGGGAGCAGAACTCCCAGTCGGGATAACCTCTGAGGATCTGCAAGTTTTGGACTGTGGTCCGAGGGAAGATTTGAACCTGGAAAAGCACCATTGGTTTGTGTATTTCCTTTTTCGTCGGAGATTGCAGCTAGCCCGCAAACCACAGGCTATTACATTGAAAACCTTAAACGGTAGCAGACTAAGCAATTTCTGAAGCAAAGCAAATGAGGAATGAGAATAAGTAAGTAGTTTTTTCCAAAACATATTCCAGTCGAGGAAATACCACCGTTGATCGCAAGAGATTGGAAAACCTATGGAGGGGCAGGTGGCCCATAAAAACTGGGACCCAATACCAAATAAATCTTACAACTCACGCCACATTAATATGCCAGTACCATGACACCTACAGTTGAATACAACCCGATTACGAGGCATTAAATAAGTTTGGAAGGAGTACAACTATAGTTTAACTGATAATTGGGGTTGGTGGTAAACGAACTCAATAAGTTATATAAGTGCTAAATTATCATGTAAAGAGATCCATACATCTATAGTTAACAAGTTAGAAATTGGAATAATCATTTAGAAATGTAATAGCTAAGGTAAAGTGTAATTTTTTTTTATTTTCTGTATGTTACAAGTCACTGTGTATTACATCATTTTATATTTTTTTTTATGTAATAATATATATATTCAAAAGTTCGTAAAAATAGTTAAACACTTATATAGTTATCTAAATTTGTAAAGTGTTCTTTTCAGGGTTGTGTATCATTATGATAGTAGTGTATCATATTTTATTATTTCATTGTATGGTATTAATATAAGTTTTTGAATATATTTAATGTTTCATATTTGATAATTTTTTATTCACTTTTCCCTATGGAATTGTGTTGTATCTATCAATTTCATAATATATGAGGCCATGAAAATTATAGAAAATTATAAAACTAACTAAATTATAAATATATATTTTTAAAATATTATGAATCAATACATTTAATAATTAGACTTTTTATTAAGGCTTTAGTGCTACTAAGCACTTCACTAGTTCAATCCCACCCCAGAGGTGTGTGTGCAGGCCTTGCATTCTTGTCTAGAATTTATATTGATAGCCGAGGAAATTCGACCCCGTGTTACACGAGTACCATACCTCAACCTTTCCCAGTTCCTTTAAATGAAAATAATAATAATAATAATATAATAATTATTGATAATTAAATAAAATAATATTTAAATTAAAAAAAAATAACCCATAAAAAGAAATTCACAGTAATAATTAAGGTGACTTCCTGTATTATTTGCTTAAACATTTTACAAAATGTGATGCAAGTTACATATTCCTATGGAAGTATCTTCACTAGGGTTTATGTCTGATGATCTTTAATAGTGTCTCGTAAAATTAATTATTGAATTTTCTTATTGTAATATTTAAAATTAAATTTGGATAAAATTATATGATTTTTAATAAATATTATTAATTATTTATATATAAAAATTATTATTAAAATATTTCATAATTTATTTATTTTACTACATAGCCGGAAGGAATCACATATCTAGTTCACTGGGCTGTATAAAAATTATCTTTAAAAGCATATTCTATAAAGCGCCTTTTAAGGGCAATGAATGCGCAACACCTTATTACTGTGAAGGAGGATGAGACGACCCCAGATAAATACAGTTCCGCTTCTTATATGTCTCGTTAAAATTAAGAATTTGAATAAGAATCCAAATGGAACGACGGCCCGTTTCCAGAGTTGAATTATTCCGACTATTCACGCATGATGACTGCGAAGCATAATTTAGCCTATAGTTTTCAATAGGGCCGCCGTGTTGTAGCAGAATGCAGCGATTGACGTGATTTCGATTCGCCGGATATGACAACATATTACATCATTGTTGTTAATGATATCATGATATAATGGTTGAGAATGCCATCCTATCCATCCTGCGCATTGATATCCTTGTAAAGGTTCAATTATCTAAATGTAGAGATTCCGAATGTGGTCATAAACTCTCGGGCTGTGCAGTATTTCATCGGATATATCTGTGGAGGGAAAAGCGATGTAAGTCAGTGAAGTGAGAAAGTTACCTGATTTCGATGTTATTCCCTTACCTTGAATATCAACTGCTGATGAGTGTTGCATTGACTCACGAATGTTGCGTCGTTGTCGCTTCAGATATTCAAGTAGAGATTGATTGATGTTAATATCAGCGACCACCTTTGTCGATGGGTGTCGAAGCAGGCTGGTTTTTATTCAAATAAAGGAAATAAGTTTCTAAAATAAACATAAAACATATTTCGGTAATAATCAAATATGACAATATGTTTCAATGGTAAAAGAGTTATAATAATTTTATTTTTTAAATATTAAAAAAATTGAAATTTAGGGGAATGTTTTTAAATATCCAAAGGATTTTATGTTTATTTGGTTAAGAAATGTAATATATTTTTGCAATCGGAAAAGCAACATAAACCTCTTTTATTTCATTTCGAATCTCTAATAAAGTTTGAAAGTTAAAAACTTTTATTTTTGACGGTTTAAAAATATTAGTTTGGATTTTTTTTGGTTTTAGGTATTTATAATAATTTTTTATTTAGATTAAATATTTAAAAAAAATTTAAAAAAAATAATAAATATCTTAAAATATGCTTACTAAAAATTAATAGAAATAATTTATAAAAATTGAGGTTAAGGCAAAGGGGAAGAAGTTTTAGTCACAAATGGGGAAGAAGTTTTGTTGTGAATATGGTGGATAATGTGCAAAAACTTGAGTCAACTATATAAGGGTGTTATATTAGTGAAATTATTGTTTATTATATACATCTCTTACAATAGTAATTATATATTGTTATATTTAATTACTATACTTGTAATAATAGTAAATTTTGTTTCAAATAGTTAAATAAGTGTAATTATATAAATTAAATAGATAAGAAATATAGATAAACTTCCATTTATAATAAACATCACACATATCAAATTCTTAAAATTAAAAACATATTAAAAATTATCTAAATTATTATTATTTTAAGATTAAAATAATAATAATAATAATTATAATTATAATTATTATTATTATTAAAATTATAGTTTAAAGAAATATATATTTATAAAAAAATATAACATAATTTTTAATCATCTAGATTTACTCTTATTTTATTGTGAAGATTTTTTATTTATAAATAAGTTTTCTAACAATTATCAATACCATATATAATATTTGTTACAATATCATTGGTCAATATCATGGATTTTCAATACTAGGTAGCAAAAGAAACATATTTCATTTCATATAGCATTTGTTTATATGATTTTTTTGGTTAAATTATTTATATAAAAAAGGAAAAAAATAGTCAGGAAGCTGCAGCTCTATTGGTCTTAGCCATGATATGTTGTCTTTATGGAGTAAGTTGACCTAGTGTTGTGATACTCATGGGCTAAAAAGGAATACCATAGTAGGGAAAAGAGAAAAAAATACATAACTACTTTAGAAATAAAATTAAACTTTTGATCTAGGTATACTATTAATAATATTGTATAGTATTTTATAGAAATAAAACCTTTATCATTAATTAATTTTATAATTATTCATAATTAAATTAAAATTTTAAAATCCTTATAAATAATTTTCCAATTTGTTAAATTTGGTTACACTATATTTTACGGATATAAGAATATCAAACACAGTCACAGGAACCGTTAATGTTTTCCAACACAAATGTCACAGATTTCGCGGGAAGAAAAAACTTATTGCTATTTGGGATAAGTATTTTCGTTCGATGACAAATTTGCATCGTTGAAATTTTTAATGCAGATTAATATTGATGGCCAGATCTCAAAACTTTACCTACATATTACCACTCGTTTTTAAACGGAGGTTTGTTGGATCCAGGGAAAGACTCACCACAATTAATGTGAATAATTCTTTCAAAAAAATCTGCGCGTCAAGGTTTATATATTCCTCATCCATCGATCGTTATTTTTATGTTCCATTCGCTGCTCTTTATTCGAGCGACGATGCCGTCTTTGTATGATAATGAATTACACATGTTTAACATTTATGGACTACTTAAACACATATGGTATACATCCATGTTAGACATAAAAGTTACTATAGATTTATTTCGTTTATCAAATAACGCTTTGCTCCATTAGATGAAAGGTATATTTGGTGTTTGTGGAGAACAATCGCTTATATCAAGTCGAATTTAAATGGAAGGACAAAAACTTTCAGTTTGACTGTCACACATACACTAACATAGACTTGAACAGTAAAAAGACCACAATAAAAAAAAATTTTACTATCTGGCGCAAGTGAAGGTTTACCTATTTAAAACAACTAACGTTGCAACCCAATCTATATCAATATGTGTAAACAAACGTTGCCAACCTAAACTATTTAATGGAATTGGCGATTATTATCGCTTCTTCCGAGGTTACACATAAATCAACAACATTAACTTTATTTGCAGAACTCATAAATTGCAATTATAAGTTTATCATGGTGAAATGCTCCAAGTTGTATGGTTCGCACATATAGCATAAAGGATTTCGGATAAGGTTTCGGTGCAAAGTTTGATGTTTGTCCTGTTGCGAATCCTCGAACTGGAGTGCATAATTAAATGTAAAACATTACCGCCTTAAGTCTTCTCCATATCCGGCGGTAGACTCGACACCTGTAACCCCGCTCTGCTGTCACGGTAGACTCACCTCGACCATAACGCAGAGTGGTACAGGGCATTCACTGCACCGGGGACAATTGCATTCAATGAGCAGGGTTTCTGGCTCACGGAACAAAACTCTTGTTCTCCGGATAATCGGTTCATTTCACCTTACTATTCTGCTCGGAGAGCGTTGCTCTGCAGGTAAAAACCCTTGGCGGTATGTTAAGTTTTAATGATTAAACGGCATGTTTTTTTTTTGTGTTAGCTAAGGTTTACTGATAAGGTTCTCACCATAAGAAAGTCTCTCGACTGTTCTCAGAGGCCGAGTGACAGTGGAGTTGCATCTGCCACAAAAGACAACTTCACAGGTTTTCGATTCTTCAGAAGTTCCCCGGAATTTCGTCACCGGAGTCCTACAGGTATAGACCTATAGTTTCCAGCTCTTCATAGTTTTCTGGAAACCTCAGAAAAACTTTCCCATTTTTAATTTTTTTTTGTTGATGAATTTCGTTGTTGTTCTCCAGGTTTGTCCTACCAGGCGTTAATGTTCCGTAAACAGGTATTATTCTGTGCCCTGCATGCGACTGGTCCTAGCTAATCATTTTTCATTCTATTCTAACTTATTAACTGACTTCTTTTGTTTATTTCTTTTGCAGGTTTGATACAAAACCCCAAGCTTCTGCATCATCGGCTTCCTCTACAATCTGAGCGCCATTTTGAAAGTCATTCCTTCCATCTACCAGGACTATTAATTACTGTAGTAGTGTTTCGATTGCTTTGAACAGCTAAAGAAGCATTTGACAATACATATAAATTTTATATATCTTCATTGTCTTTCTGGAATTTCTCTAGTCAGTTCATCGTGCAATATGTGATTTCCGTGTTTATTATATGAAAGGCTTGCCGTGGAAATTCTGGTATGGTTGATACAGTGTTGTAACTTCATGGCAAAGAAGGTTATTATTCTATGGGTTTATTTCTTAACGCATGTCTCTCGATATGTTTATGGTTTCTCTACTTTTTACGTCGACGGTCAACCAATGCCGCGGCTAATTACAGTTTTGTAACAGTAATTCTTCTTTTCGTAAATTAAGGGGTTTCCCTTACTTCAGGGTTTCGAAGGGTTTTCCTTGTTGGAATGCATACTGTCGGTTTTGAAATAATGATTATCAATGTTTTCCTTAAGTTGTAAGGTGCCAGTCTGCCTCATCGAGACTGCGTATAGAAATAGTTCTGAGCAGGGTCAGGGTTGGTTATACTACCGAACCCCGTCCACAAGCTAACTTCGGCCTTTTACATTCTACTCTTTATTCCATGCAACTTCCTAATTTTCTATATATATATATATATTTTCTTAGATTCAATTGTTCTCTACCCCCCCATACAGAGAATGAGCTCCTTTGTTATTTCCACGGTTTTCCTTTTTGTAGTACTACTATACCCAAAAGAATCTTGAATCTTATACTATGACAGTTATTTCTTTTCTTCGCTCCGCTCTTATACATGTCAGACAGGTATTTTCTCAAAACCTTCTTGGTAACGGAAAACGACTATTAAGCTACCATAACAATTTTCAGACTAAATTTCAGTATCATTAATGTCTTCTACCACGAGAATCTTGTTCCACTATTTAATGTCTTTCCACTACAGACAACATATTCGACCTGTTGGTCTTGTTTTCCACATACAATTTCCAATTCACGCACTGATTATATCACAGAACAATTTTGATCCAGAGTCTATTATGAACAGTTCTGTTCCTTTCACATTTGACAATAAAGTAATATAACATTCAACTCAACTACAGTTTTCTTTTCTTTCTGATGTTTCAAGTTTGATGTACTTATCTGTACTGAGGAAAACTCCTTAGTGACTGAGGTCCTCCCAACCTTCAAGGGAGGCAATGACGTCCTCACCTTGCCCCCGAGCTCTAGAACTGAACAGTGCCCCAGGAAATTCAGTGGATAATTACCTTCTTCTGTGACCTCTGGATTAATCCAGTCAACAGACAGGATTTTTGGCTCATAAGGGTTAGAGAAGTAGTTCAACTGGTCTACCACCCATCTCTAGAAGATACTTCACCCTTTTGCTAGAAATTTCACAGAACCCCTACCCCTCTTCTAGAATTCCTTTTATTCCAGAGGGTAGGTAACTGTCTCCCAACTGATTCCCAACCACTTTCCATTCCAGAAACTTCACCAACAGTCTAGCTAGGGTTTCCTCATTTTTTTCTTTTTTTAATTCTTCAGTAAATAATAAAATGAGTTATTTAAAATTATGAGCAACTGTCAAGGAGTTTTCTTGTCCCAAACTAACAAAAGAAACTAAAGAGGTTAATTAAACTAACAGTCTTTTAACTAATTGTAATTAATTGCCTCTAAATGAGGGTGTCACAACTTCCCCCCCTGGAAGTAACACCGTCCTCGGTGTTTCAACCCCTCTCTGGAAAGAGTTCAGGGTAAGCTTCCTGCATAAACTTTTCTTCCTCCCAGGTAGCTTCGTTCGGTCCAAAGTGCTTCCACTGCACTTTCACCTGAACGACCACCCTTTTGCGGAGTTCAATCTCCCTTCTATCAAGTATGCGTAGAGGCTCTACCAGGAACTCTCCGTCCGGTTCTACCTGAAAGACAGAAAATAATTTTTAAATCAGTACATTTCAAGATATTTCAATCTTATACTAGAATTATTTTATCCTCCTTCCTACCTGAATATTCTGCCAATGGATTACATGTTTCTCATCATGTATATATCGTTTTAGTAAAGATGCATGAGTACTCGAATGTGGCTGGGTAATGCCAATCTATAGGCTATTGGTCCGATTCTTTCCAATATTTGGAAAGGACCGCAATACCGAGGAGCCAGCTTAGCACAAGAGGTCCACCTCATAGTGCTTCTTTTAGGCTTAATTCGCACGTAGACGTGATCTCCTACTTCAAATTATTGGTAGGATCTTTTCTGGTCGGCATAAACTTTTTGTCTATCTTGGGCGGCTTTCAAATTCTGCCTTACACGCTTTACCTCTGCCTCCATCTCAGCCAGCATCTCAGGGCCCAACAACAATTTTGTTTCGGGGCTGCTCCAATTTATAGGAGTGCGACACTGCCTACCATATAAGGCTTCAAAATGACTCATTTTCAGAGACTCCTGATAATCATTATTGTATGCGAATTCTACCAGGTGCAAGTAATCCTCCCACTTGGTGGGTTGCTGCATTACATACATACATAGCATGTCCTCTAAGATCTGATTTACGCGCTCTGTCTGCCCATCAGTTTGAGGATGGTAAGCAGTACTAAATTGTATTTCGGTCCCCAATCCAGTGAATAAAGTTTTCCAAAAGGCAGACGTAAATTTAATGTCTCGGTCCGAGATCACAGTTTTAGGGATGCCATGCAACCTAAAAATCTCCCTCATAAATATATCTGCAATTTGTACTGTCTTAAAGGTAGATTGCACAGGTATAAAATGAGCAGACTTACTTAGTCTGTCTACCACTACCATAATAGAATCATTATGCTTCCTTGTTCGTGGTAAACCTGTAATGAAGTCCAATGAGATAACCTCCCACTTCCATTCAGGGATAGGTATAGGCTGTAATAACCCAGCAGGATGCTGATGTTCAGCTTTAACTTGCTGACACTCTAAACACTTGCTTATGTATGCCGCAATGTCTTTACGCATTCCTGGCCAATAATAAACTTTCCTTACAGCTGTAAGCATCTTCTGATATCCAGGATGACCAGCGTAATTGCTGCGGTGAAATTCATTCAGGATCAGTTCTTTAAGATTAGTGCGGTTAGGCACATAATTATTTCCGCGGAAGGTTAAAGCCTGATCCTCACTCTCTCCAAACTCTGTTACTTTGCCTTGCTATTTGTCACTCCTCATCTGCTGCCATAGGAACTTATATTCTGGGTCGTTTTGGGCTTCCTTCTTTAGTTGATTCAACAGTTGGCTTTCCAACTGGTTAAAATATAGCGCAAACAGACCATGTAATTTCCGACTTAAAACGTCAGCAACTTTATTTTCTTTCCCTTTAACGTGTTGAATGTCCATGTCGAACTCGCTCAAAAATGCATTCCATCTCGCCTGTCTAGAGTTTAAATCTGTCTGTTTGAAATAGCTGGTCAAGCTGCTATGATCTGTTTTCAGCACAAATCTCTTGCCCAGTAGATAATGCCTCCACACTCGAAGGGCATGCACTACCGCTGTAAGTTCCAAATCATAAGCAGAATAATTCTGCTCATAGTCCTTAAGTTTCCTTGACTCGTAAGCTATTACCTTCCCTTCTTGAGTTAGTACTGCTCCAACTCCTTCTTTACAAGCATCCGTACAGACTTCATAGTCTTTTTCCGGGTCCGCTACCTTCAATACTGGAGCTGTAGTTAGGAGTTGTTTTAATTTTTCAAAACTGTCTTGGCATTCTTTTGACCATCTAAAAAGCTTGCCCTTCCTTTGCAACGAGGTGATGGGAAAAGCAATTTTGGAGAATCCTGCTATGAATCTTCTATAATACCAGGCTAAGCCCATGAAAGATCTAATGTCTGCCACATTCCGAGGCACTGGCCACTCCATGATGGCTTTGATCTTTTCAGGATCAACAGCTATCCCTTCAGCTGTTATGACGTGTCCCAGGTACTGGATTTCTGTTTTGAAGAAATCACATTTGCTGAATTTAGCATAGAGCTGGTGCTTCCTTAGTGTTTCCAACACTAAACGCAAATGTTCCTTATGCTCTGCTTCATCTTTAGAGTACACCAGAATGTCGTCAATAAAGATGAGTACAAAATTGTCTAGAAATTGATGAAACACGCCATTCATTAGCCTCATAAAAGTTGCTGGCGCATTAGTTAGTCCAAAGGGCAGCACAACAAACTCGTAATGACCATATCGGGTACGGAAGGCTGTTTTGCAGATATCCTCATCCTTAATCCGAACTTGATGATATCCGGATCTTAGGTCAATCTTGGAAAATACCTTAGCCCCTCTCACCTGATCAAACAGATCGTCGATTCTTGGTAAATGGTACTTGTTCTTGACAGTTAACTTATTAAGTTGTCTGTAGTCCATACACATGCGCATTGTTCCATCTTTCTTTTTAACAAAAAGAACTGGTGCGCCCCAAGGAGACACACTTGGACGGATATAGCCCTTATCTAGCAATTCTTGTAACTGTATTTTTAATTCTGTTAACTCCGGTACGCTCATCCGGTATGGGGCTCTTGATACTGGTGAGGCACCTGGCAGCAACTCAATAGTGAAATCAATATCCCTTTTGGGTGGTAGACCAGGAATTTCCTCTGGAAATACGTCTAAAAATTCCTGCACCACTGGAATATCTTCCAGTATTGGGGCCTTTTCTTTAGAATCTGTGTATCCTACTTGAATTGCATACAACTGACACCCTTTCCTAATACACTTACCCAACTGAGATGTTGTTATTGGTCGTAATTGTACAGGCTTTTTAACCCCTTGAACCACTTTCCGCGTTCCATCCTGTTTTCTGAATGTGATGGTCTTCTCCTTACAGTCTACCATTGTCCAATGTTTTTCCAGCCAATCCATACCCAATAACACATCGTACGATCCCAATGGTAAGATATTTAGATCTACCTCTATCTGCTGTTCCGCCACTTCCAGTACACAGTTATGAATTTTTGCTGTTACCTTGCGTTTCGCCCCAGTGGCTAACTGTACCAGCCACGAGTTTCTAAATTTCTGTTCTTTTAGTTTACATAACTCTACCAACTTAGGACTGATATAACTCAAACTTGCTTCAGGATCAACCAGAATTGAAACAGGTTTAGTTAGTAATGTACCTTCAAGTTCGATCATCGTAGTCTGAAAATCAGCCTGCCGATCTTCTAGCGCTGCATTGATACGAGGTACGCTACGTGCCACGTCTCCTACTGTAGATGCCTCCTGCAGATTTCCTACAGTTTCACTTTTGTTTCGCCTGGGACAGTTCTTAAAATAATGAGCTTCCCCACAACCCCAACACTGTAAGGGAGGTTTAGAGTTCTGTCCGAGCTCCGGTTTACTTGACGCTTCTGTGGGCTTCTCCTCAGCTGGCCACTTGATTCTTTGGTGGTTTTTCCCGAACTACTTGCTGATTGTGTTTCGTGCTGCATTCCTGAAACCACTATTTTTACTGTTCTTGAAAGTAGAGTTACTTCTCTGCCCTTTCTTTTGCTGCCAGCCTTTTACCACGTCATTCTTGATTTTATTTTGCTAATAACACAATCGTGCTTTTCGGATAGCTTCATCCATAGTCTGAGGGTTGACAAATTTTATCCTCTTTCTCATTTGAGCAGGTAGACTGCTTAAGAATCTTTGTACCTTGGCCTTTTCTTCTCGAAGATAAGGTACATATCGCAACAGCGAAGTGAACTTTGTCACATATTCATCCATCGTCATTTGTCCCAGCCGAAGATCATGAAATTCCTTTGCTTTGTCATCATAAAATCTCTCTGTCAGATATTTATCCTTAAAATATTTCTAGAACAATTCCCAGGTGATGTCACGTTCCTCAATGATGCGCACATTTTTCACCTCCTCCCACCACAGAGTGGCTTTGTCTCGTAATTGATATATAGCCAGCCTGGCCTTTAAGTTACTGCTGTTCTCATAAACTTGGAAATATTTGTTTATATTTATTAACCAAGCTTCAGCCGCTTCTTCTGCCTCACCGTCAAATGTCGGTGGCTTAATCTTGCGAAACTCTCCTTGGAGTTATACTTTTTGTCTTTTAAGGTCCTGCTAACCAGACACGTTGCCAGACTCTGCCTCGTTATAGTTTCTAGTTTTACTTCTCTGTGAGAAACTCCTTTCAGTTCTGTCCTCAGCATTATTTTGAGTCCGCTGATCCTCTTGCTCTGCTGTTTCTTCTTTTTCAGCACTGGGGTGCTTCATCCCCTGATTCTGCCTATCTGACAAACTCTTTAGGATCTTCTCCTGATCCTGAAGCAACCTCTCATTATCTTTTCGAACCCTTATCATTTCTTCCTGAAGTTGCTGTACCGTGTTTAGCAAGAATGTAGTTTGCTGCTGTTGCTCTTCGAGCAGTCGGCTAGTCTTTTGGTGCTGTTCAACAGTCAATTGAACGCACATTTCCAGGTTTACAATGGTGGGAATTGGAGTCCCCTCAGGTTGTGTTGGTGTTGCCATTTCGATTGCTCCCCTTAGTGCACTAATTACAACCATTCAGTTAGTAGACCCCTTAAGATCCCAAAGTAGCAACCTTGCTCCGATACCACTTGTCACACATACACTAACATAGACTTGAACAGTAAAAATACCACAATAAAAAAAAATTTACTATCTGGCGCAAGTGAAGGTTTACCTATTTAAAAAAACTAACGTTGCAACCCAATCTATATCAATATGTGTAAACAAACGTTGCCAACCCAAAATATTTAATGGAATTGGCGATTATTATCGCTTCTTCCGAGGTTACACATAAATCAACAACATTAAATTTATTTGCAGAAGTCATAAATTGCAATTATATGTTTATCATGGTGAAATGCTCCAAGTTGTATGGTTCGCACATATAGCATAAAGGATTTCGGATAAGGTTTCGGTGCAAAGTTTGATGTTTGTCCTGTTGCGAATCCTCGAACTGGAGTGCATAATTAAATGTAAAACATTACCGCCTTAAGTCTTCTCCATATCGGGCGGTAGACTCGACACCTGTAACCCCGCTCTGCTGTCACGGTAGACTCAACCTCGACCATAACGCAGAGTGGTACAGGGCATTCACTGCACCGGGGACAATTGCATTCAATGAGCAGGGTTTCTGGCTCACGGAACAAAACTCTTGTTCTCCGGATAATCGGTTCATTTCACCTTACTATTCTGCTCGGAGAGTGTTGCTCTGCAGGTAAAAACCCTTGGCGGTATGTTAAGTTTTAATGATTAAACGACATGTTTTTTTTTGTGTTAGCTAAGGTTTACTGATAAGGTTCTCACCTTAAGAAAGTCTCTCGACTGTTCTCAGAGGCCGAGTGACAGTGGAGTTGCATCTGCCACAAAAGAGAACTTCACAGGTTTTCGATTCTTCAGAAGTTCCCCGAAATTTCGTCACCGGAGTCCTACAGGTATAGACTTATAGTTTCCAGCTCTTCATAGTTTTCTGGAAACCCCAGAAAAACTTTCCCATTTTTAATTATTTTTTTCTTGATGAATTTGGTTGTTGTTCTCCAGGTTTGTCCTACCAGGCGTTAATGTTCCGTAAACAGGTATTATTCTGTGCCCTGCATGCGACTGGCCCTAGCTAATCGTTTTTCATTCTATTCTAACTTATTAACTGACTTCTTTTGTTTATTTCTTTTGCAGGTTTGATACAAAACCCCAAGCTTCTGCATCATCGGCTTCCTCTACAATCTGAGCGCCATTTTGAAAGTCCTTCCTTCCATCTACCTGTGCAGGTGGTTCAGGTCAGTAACTAGCTTGGCCGCCGAACCGTCGAGAACTGGCTTCGGCTCCGAGCTCGTTTTTCCAGATTTATGCCTGAGTTGATTTATTTGTTTCTGTTCGCCTGGATGTAATAGGAAGTTGGACAATGTGAAGTTGTTTGTTTTTTTTTTTTTGCGGTTGATATGTTAGTATTGAACTTCGTGTAGGCCAGGCTCGCCGCGGCGTAGACCTGGCTCCAAGATGATCTTTACTCTACTTATAATTTTGTAGTTTATTCAGTCAGATTCCCTTGAGAATCCACTTACCAGGACTATTAATTACTGTAGTAGTGTTTCGATTGCTTTGAACAGCTAAAGAAGCATTTGACAATACATATAAATTTTATATATCTTCATTGTCTTTCTGGAATTTCTCTAGTCAGTTCATCGTGCAATATGTGATTTCCGTGTTTATTATATGAAAGGCTTGCCGTGGAAATTCTGGTATGGTTGATACAATGTTGTAACTTCATGGCAAAGAAGGTTATTATTCTATGGGTTTATTTCTTAACGCATGTCTCTGGATATGTTTATGGTTTCTCTACTTTTTACGCCGACGGTCAACCAATGCCGCGGCTAATTACAGTTTTGTAACAGTAATTCTTCTTTTCATAAATTAAGGGGTTTCCCTTACTTCAGGGTTTCGAAGGGTTTTCCTTGTTGGAATGCATACTGTCGGTTTTATTACAGTTTTGAAATAATGATTATCAATGTTTCCCTTAAGTTGTAAGGTGCCAGTCTGCCTCATCGAGACTGCGTATAGAAATAGTTCCGAGCAGGGTCAGGGATGGTTATACTACCGAACCCCGTCCACAAGCTCACTTCGGCCTTTTACATTCTGCTCTTTATTCCATGCAACTTCCTAATTTTCTATATATATATATATATATTTTTAGATTCAATTGTTCTCTATCCCCCCATACAGAGAATGAGCTCCTTTGTTATTTCCACAGTTTTCCTTTTTGTAGTACTACTATACCCAAAAGAATCTTGAATCTTATACTATGACAGTTATTTCTTTTCTTCGCTCTTATACATGTCAGACAGGTATTTGCTCAAAACCTTCTTGGTAATGGAAAACGACTATTAAGCTACCATAACAATTTTTAGACTAAATTTCAGTATCATTAATGTCTTCTACCACGAGAATCTTGTTCCACTATTTAATGTCTTTCCACTACAGACAGCATATTCGACCTGTTGGTCTTGTTTTCCACATACAATTTCCAATTCACGCACTGATTATATCACAGAACAATTTTGATCCAGAGTCTATTATGAACAGTTCTGTTCCTTTCACATTTGACAATAAAGTAATATAACATTCAACTAAACTACAGTTTTCTTTTCTTTCTGATGTTTCATGTTTGATGTACTTATATGTACTGAGGAAAACTCCTTAGTGACTGAGGTCCTCCCAACCTTCAAGGGAGGCAATGACGTCCTCACCTTGCCCCCGAGCTCTGGAACTGAACAGTGCCCCAGGAAATTCAGTGGATAATTACCTTTTTCTGTGACCTCTGGATTAATCCAGTCAATAGACAAGATTTTTGGCTCATAAGGGTTACAGAAGTAGTTCAACTGGTCTACCACCCAGCTCTAGAAGATACTTCACCCTTTTGCTAGAAATTTCACAGAACCCCTACCCCTCTTCTGGAATTCCTTTTATTCCAGAGAGTAGGTAACTGTCTCCCAACTGATTCCCAACCACTTTCCATTCCAGAAACTTCACCAACAGTCTAGCTAGGGTTTCCTCATTTTTTTTCTTTTTTTAATTCTTCAGTAAATAATAAAATGAGTTATTTAAAATTATGAGCAACTGTCAAGGAGTTTTCTTGTCCCAAACTAACAAAAGAAACTAAACAAAATAAAACTAAAGAGGTTAATTAAACTAACAGTCTTTTAACTAATTGTAATTAATTGCCTCTAAATGAAGGTGTCACATTGACCCGTTTACACCAAACTTTCTTTGCTGGTTAGAATTTTATTAACTATGATTGAAACTAAAATGTTTTCGGGATTAATGCTTTACCCATTTACACCAAACTTCTTTTACTTGTTAGAATTTTATTAACCATGATTGACAGTAAAACTTTTTTCGGGATTAATGGTCGAACATGGCTAAGCATATCTCAAGAAACAACCCAATGCGCGGGAGAGTCTACCGACCATCCACACTGAAATGATACCAATTTTTTGTAGAAGGATTTTACATAGGTTGAAGTATATTAAAAATACATGGGATGAGAAACGATGACAATTTGTTGTTATAAAGGAAGATGACAATTTGTTATAAGGAGATTTACAACCATTAATGTATAAGAGCATATGATTGGAAATAATCAAGTTTGAAGGTAAGGAATATTTATTTTAAATAAATAAATATACAAATTAAATTGTTATTAAAGATTAATTATACTAATTTATTATAAATAATCAAAACATTTACTTTATAGTATTTTTTAAGTAGCTTAAAAAAATCAAATTATAATCATTTTTTTTTATAAGAGCTAGAATTAGTAATGATAAAAAATAATTTACATATAATTTAAATATATACATATTTTAAAAAAAAAATATACATTTTAAGAAATATACACATTTTATAAAATATGTAACAAGATTTTTAACTAAGAAAATCCACCACTATTTTTGATATAGATATTTTTAATTTGTAAATAGACTTAGTAACAATATCAATGGCCAATACCATGGCTTAGCAATATCACAAAGCCAACAGATTATAATTCATTTTATATAACACTTGCTCATATTAATAAATTTAATTTAAAAGAAAATAATAAATAACTACTTTACAAATAAATTTATGTATATTATAAATGATATTTTAAAAGATTCTAGGGATGTAAAATCTTTACCATGCACTTAATAACTATTGATAATTAAATTAAAATTTTGGAACTCGTATTCTAAAATAGTTATGACTATGAGCATAAGTAAGTCTAATTCAACAACCTAAACTAATCCCATTTAATAAAATTTATTAAAATTTTGAAAATAACATATCCTTGTTTTAAAATAATAGTGAATATATATATATATATATATATATATATATATATATATATATATATATATATATATATATATATATATTTATTGATATTTTGGTAATAGGTGTATCTTTTTTGGAATATGGTTTCTATGTTTTTTTTATTAAATTAAAAATATTTATTAGAAGAATGATAAGAACTTAACATCTAAAAAAATATTATAATTATTCATAATTTTAGTTCTAAATAAAAAAAGGTTGATACTTATCTTAAAAGTAGTTGTTACAATCATTCTCTGTTAATTAAATTGAATAATTACAAGTATAGACCCATCTTAAACATGGATTTAGCAAGCCCATGGAGGGATCAAATCTCTTCACCTAAATGGAAAATCTGAAAAAAATTACATATCTATCATACCTTAATAAATACTCTCTCTCTCTCTCTCTCTCTCTCTCTCTCTCATATATATATATATATATATATATATATATATATGTATATATAGTAACTACTTAAATCTAAGAAAGCATAAATATATTCACAAAAAATATATACCCAAGAACGGACCAAGATGTAATATAGTGACACTATATGAAATGTTTTAAGCATATATATATATATATATATATATATATATATATATATATATATATATCAATTACTTTATTTGATATATACATAATAATTTTTCAGAAATATATAATATATATCTAGTTGACCTTAAAACATGTTTCATAACATTTGCATTGAGACATTTTATCTCTATATTCCATTGTCCACCTTAAAATGTTTTTTTTTGTTATTAATAATGAAGATGACGATTAATGTCCAGTAACACCAATGTGCTCGATGATATCTTAAGCAGGAGGTTAATTGCCACTAATTAATATGTTATTTCTATGATAACAAATAAGGGAAAGAGGCATTCCTAGATCACTGTACTTTTGTTGACTTAGCAAGTCAAGAAAGTATGTGAGTAAAATTTTGGCATCCGAAGAAAAAGTGTTATTCAACTTCAACAATCTTAGACTCGAAAAGCCGAAAAAATTCTTTGGACCCAATGTGTTTTAGGAATACAACAATGCTTGGTTTAATTTTTGATGCTCATGAGAATTAGTTCTTATCTTCACATGTTCATTTCTTCATAGCATTAGTTAAGACAAAAATATAATTTTTTGTTAGCAAGAGTTGGATTGATAACCTTCTTATAATACCATACCTTCATGTTCCCTTTAACTCCTTATCAATCCACGACTTATCCTTAATTTTGGAAGAAATGATATTTTTTAATATTTTCCTTATTCACTAAGATGATCTCCTCCTTTATCATCCAATCATCATGCCAATATTGCATGTCCTTATCCCAACCTCACTTGAGTGAGAGGTGGGGGGTTTTTGGCTAGAATTAGAATAAAATTTGAGGAACCTCTTATCTTTCATGTTATAAAGCTTCTTCTTATACATCGGATACATAAACATAGCCATGGTTTCAATGGTGGAATGGATAGCCTCAATCAAGATGATACGATAGGGATTACTACCATTAATATTGAGGTTGTAGGTTATAAATAGCATTTGGATAAGCTCCATCTTCCTCCATGATTCTCTATATATATTAAAACTCCAAACCTCACATCCAGTATAAAATAACAACGCTTATGAGAGCCTCAAAGAGGAATTTTTTTTACTCCAAATCCAAATATTAGTCAACTTACAATCATTTTGAAGCTCTTAATAAGATTTCCATCCTCCAATAATCCTTTCCTCAATGTCATAATTCCATTTGAGTTGGTGATGAAATTAATTACAAAAATATTCGTAGGAGGGAACCCCTGCTCCATGTACTTGTTTTTCATAGATGAGGTTATCATGGCTAACATTTTTTGGATTTAATTATCATGGATTTAGTCTTGTGTGTATTAAAATTCATACCCATATGAGAGAAACAATCATGGGGGGATTTTAAGTTTTTTTTTCGAGATCGTCATGGCTTCTGGTTCGAAGAATGATATCATCAACATAAAGGAGAGGAGTAATGACCATACCAGTGAACTTAGGGCAATTGCAATGTGGAAATTCTAAACATTCTTCTATATTATCAATGCCAATGCGAAAAAGGGTAAGGGGTAGGGGACACCCTTTCTTAACTCTGATATTTCATTTAATTTCTTCAGACCAACCCTCAATGGTCATAATTTTGGAAAAAAAAATCTCGTATAGATGAATCACAATAAATTTCAACACGAGAGGAAACATAATATGTTTAAGGCATTGCTATAACTTATCCCAAGGAGATGTATCAAAATATTTTCTAAATTCATCAAAACAATGGAATATATCAATTTTACTATTGTGAAATTGCTCGGAAATAGTCCCAGGAGTAACAAGAAGGTTAATAGTTCAGTGATGTCTCCTAATACCAACTTTCCATTTTGCTCTTTTAACATGGATTTCATGGGAGAGCATAATCTTATTTTTCAAAATTTTCCCATATTTTTTTTGGTTAATGTGGCTAAACGTTATTGTACTATAGTTTGAGGCAATGTTTTTATCACATTTTTAAATATAGGAATAATAATTCTTTGTGTCCAAGGCTTAGGGATTTCATGTTTCACTCGTCAAATTGAGAATTTTGTGAGTATGAGGGATGAGGATAGACCTTCTTGTTTTGAAAAATTCAACTTTCTAGGCTTCAATATCTCTATATTTCCAATTAGAGAGATTATTAATCCCAAACTCCATGTATTCAAAAGAATATATATCCTCCTTTATAGTTGTGTTTAAGATGTATCCCATCGTGATCTGGGGAGTCATAAATTTTCTCAATAAATATCTATATCCTATTTTTTTAATGGCATCAAATTATTTTACGAATAATTATATTCCTCTAAAACCTTTTAGGATCAAATTTATAATTATAAAGATGACATTATTGTCTCGTGTTAATATAGGACCTTGCCTTCCTCTTAATAAGAGCTTTGTAAGCCCCCCAATCGGGGTGTAGGGTAGCCGCAATCCCAACGGTGAAATAAATATGGTATTAAAGGAAAGAATTACTCGGAGGATAGACCAGCTCGGACATGGGAAAGTGGCATGGGTTAGCCGGTTAGTGCAGCCACGTGCAAGGCGGAAGGCACTCCTTTCAAATTCGGCGTCATACGAGGGAATGAGCCGCAGGAGTTACATTAATATGTTTTGGATTTTGGCCTACATCGTGTGCGAGATAGTGAATTTGTGTCTGTTGTTGGTGGGGAGGATTAATTTACGATCCCGCAACCCGTGTCAATGCCCGAAGGATCAAAGGTATGTGACCATCCTAGATTCTTCAATTCCCTTGAACGCGGCTCTTTCTCCATATTCCGAGATGTCTATTATTAGTATGATTCTCGGTGTACGAGGATATGTCTCGGGGTGCATGGGAGGGAGTTGGGAAGCACATAGGTGAAATTTTAGTTAATTGTGAGTTTATTTCTATAACTTTCGAGGATTATGCCGGGGAAAAATGGGGGGATGGGGACTCGTGTACATGTCCGGAGGGTGAGGTAGACTCGAGCAATCAAAAATTTTCCATGTGCAAGTTAGGGAATCAAATTGAAGCCATGTTTTTTGAAAGGGAGGCATGATGCAAGGGTGATGGGGGGGGATTTGATGTAAGCATAACACCGGAAGGGGAGAAGGGCACACAACCAAAGGATGCAATGTAGTCTGCTATTCGGTATTATGATGCGGTGGAGAGACCGAAATATCCATAGGGTGGACTTATGTGTTATAGGGTAGGCCAGGGAACATCCTCGGAGTCCTCTCGCTGGTCCGGGTGGTTAGGGAATTGGATTTCATACTGAGTAAGCACTGGAATGTTGGGTCGATTTAATTCAATACTGTAGCAGTTGAAATATAATTTTTTTTTCTTTGAAATTGTGTTATGACTGTGAGAAAACCATTACAAGGAAGTGTAGAAGAACATACCCTCTAATTACACTGGGATATATACAATGGAACGGGCTCGAGCTCGTGAAGGAAGAGGGGGGATGGGGGAACTCGAAGGAATATGTGGAAGCGAGGCAAGCGAGAAAGTGAAGGTTGAGGTATCCGCCCACACTTCGAGGTAGATGAGGTGTAAGCCTCAAACCGGTCACATTGTTGATGTAACCTTGACATATATTCAGGAAATTCCTCCTCAAGTGAGGAAAATTGCAACCAAATGGGAGGAAGCGCTCACCCGACAAGCCGAGGAGGAAGGAATTAACCTAGATGAAGAAAATATAATGTCTGGACCCGGGTAACACTATAGGAAGAGTCACACAATATCAATAATATATGCACTTATAGTAGTGAATGAAGTATTTGATAGCTAAATCCATATTGTACACTACTAAGTTCATGTAGGTTGATCCCCTGCAATGTAGGAAATTCGGGAAGGAATTCTAGCTGTTGTAATTCCAAGTCTAGAGAAAGAACATCCAACCGAAAAAAATTGAGAAATTTCTAAATAATCCACAAAAAACAAGGATGCCTAGGTCTAGTGGTAAATACCCGACGCCAATTGACTCTTATGAGGGTTGAAATGACAACAATCTTACTTCCGTTTTTTTTTAGTATCTATGTTTATGTTTAGGTTATTGAATCATCTCAGTAGTAGTAGTGTGTCAAAGTCACAAACATTGCAGGCTATAAAAGCTCGAGTATGACAGATTGAAAGTATTTTGTTTTTTGGATGGCTTACAATGCCTTTCGATGGCCAATATATCCGGTTTCCTACTAGAGAAAATTAAGGTCGTGGAAGCTTATTTTACTATGTAATATGCCTTTTTTAAAAATGAATAGAAAAATAGGTACTACTCAGCTTAGAAAAAAAATAAGAGCTTCGTAAGAATTTATTTTTTTTGAGCTTTAAAGTTTCACTGGAGCATCTCTAATCAATTTCGTGGAAATTTTACAATCATTATGACACCAAAGGTTGGAAGTTATATTATTATTTTCGTGACAAAAAAACAATTGATAATTTGTTAATGGTAGTGGAAAGGGTAATAGTAAAATTGTAGAATATTTGATCAATGTTATCATTATACGTTAAGGAAACTAAATCCCTCAAATTTTTTGAGAAGAGATACATTTTAATTTTTTGTAAATGAAGGGCCTTTGAATATCACAATTATTTTTCATTTAGTTGGTGTACATGTCACGCTTTAGAGTTAGGAATAAAGGTTTGTGGTAAAAAATAGGGTCATGGTCATCTAGGAGGTCAAAATTTACAATATTTTTTATAACACGGGTGTCAAGTACCACATAATCCACAAAAGTAATTCCCATTCCATTAATGTAATTCATCTACCTAGAGGTTGACCACTTGTTAATTCTATTACAAATAATCGAGTCTTGGGAACTACAAATCTTGATTATCCGGGTACCAAATAGGTTTTTTGTTATGTTTTCCGAATTTTGCTCATCTATCCATATAGTGTTATAGTTAGGGTTATTACTTATGAGAGTAGGCTAGTCAAGTAGAGACTCTAGTATTGTTATCCCCAAGCATAAGGATATTGAATTCCTTCCTTGGACTATGGATATCCTATTCTATGGTTTTGAAGGGGCAGTTCTTTGTTGAACCCTTGGTTAAACCGAGAGGGGGCGTGAATTAGTTTAATTCATTCAAGGTCTTGCAAAAACTTTCTTTTACACGTATTTACATCTTAATTTCATCATCAACTTAATATACAATGGAACAACAATCTTAATAGTGAGAAGTAGGTATTAAGTAGATTAAATACGAAAATATCAACACATAATCATCATTCACATAGACAACAGATATAAGTGGAGACCCATAAGGGAGAAAACCACATCTTATTATTGTTGTGATGCAAAAGGCAAGCTCCAACTCCCTCTCAACACTCATTTTCTGTCGGCTCCAACCCTACAGAGGCTACTACCTCAATTTTTGCAAGCTACAACTTGCAAGGAAGCTCCAACTCCCATCTATTTTTTTGTAGGCTACAACCCACAGGAGGCTCCTACCTCAACCAGACTACAATCGGAAATCCATCAAGCTACAACTTGATATGGAAGCACCAACTTCCTCACACCTCTATGAAAACACATACTGATTTACCTGGATATCAGCTCATGTATATTCCTTCTTCACTTTGTCTGTCCTCCATCCTTCATATCCGCCTTATGTTATCTATGGATCTTCACAACTTCTCTATTTTCTCCTTATTATTCTTACTCCCTCTTACTTATCTATGCATAATGATATTACATGTTTTATACGAGATAGCTTTATGAGTGTTTGCATTCTACAAGGAATATGAAGTGAATAGGAACGACTCTTTGCCTTCCACCTTCTCATTTCCTCTCTTAGCACATTCGAGATGTTACAACAATATATACAATCATTATAGTATCAAATTGGAGTTTTTCTTTGCTTACAGAGACTTTCCTTTACATCACAAAAAAATATAAATTCAATAATACATTTACGAGTTACAATCAAACATTTCAATTCAACCCTTTTGGCCTCTTTCTTTTCTCGTTTATTTTGTCTTCTCTACCTGCTATTGTATTTCTAATTGTTACGCACGAGAACTGGGTCCTTTTAAACTGCGCAATCCTTTCCTTGCCGTGTTCAATCCTTTCATTTTTTTTATCACGAGTCGACCTCTTGCTTCCACTCTTTTCTTCACAAACAATGTAGAATACATTAAACCCGGACATGAAATTCATTACTATTTACCTACGAACAACATCGCGTCCACCTTATATCACATTTTAGTATTTCCATCGTTCTTCTCTATATGGATCCTTTGCTCTCCGATGTGATTTACACAAGGAAAAACCGTACACTCGGACTTGAAAATCTTTAGGCTTGCTTTGGTCTTCATCGCGTCCGCTCTCTTTATCGCACTTCGCATCGCAACTTCTATAACTTGGGAATTATTATCACATAAGCATCGTCGGTTGCAATATGCGATATGGGACAGGCCCCACTTGACTTTATCGCTACTTCGTATCACAACTAACATGAATTCTAAGGTTGTGCGATATCTCTCCCTGTTTCGATTGCGATATGCGATCGCATCGCATCACATCTATCAATCACATCGCCTTCCTTGCATCGCATCACCTCGCTACTTTGCGGTATGCGATGGACTTTTCATCGCCAATGTGCGATATAGCATTGTGCTGCCACATGTCCCTTAACATCGCCACATCACATCGCAACTTTGTATCCATTCCCGCAGACTATCACATTCTCTTGCGATGTCCGATATGCGATCACGTCCCACTTGTTTTCGATATAATCTCTGACGTCTATCTCCTTTAATATTATCCGTTGATCGCATCGATCCACCGTTGTTATTTTGGATTTTAGGAAACTGGGTCCCAGTTCACGCATGCTGCAGAGACACTCCTTGGTACGGAAAGCTCATCGGGCTTGTGCTACTTTGCAGTGAATGAAAACCGTAGATCTTCGGTCAATGCCCAATGGGTGGGTCAATCGACGGAGGCACCCCCTTGGGTTAATCATCAAACTATTTCTACCGTGGTACCGTTGATCCGAGATCAACGTTAACCATGCTCATACGATGTGAACGAGGTTTAGCCTTTGTTGCTACCTTCGTTGGTCCCAAACCTTTTATCATTCTCGCTCTATAATCATATAACCTTTAATATATAAAACATTTGTAAAGGTTTATCTTTCTACCGGTGTTGCACGTATCCCGATGCCACATCTCCGATTAAACGACTACCGTCGATCCTGTTCACAATCCGACGGTCCTTCCGCTTTTCATCAAATCTAATAGTTGATAATTCATTGCACTCCACAACTCGATTTATGTGTATATCTAATGGATATCGCATTCCAAGATTCATAACATTTAACGTGACTTTTTAACACCATTGGGTCCACACCTTTGTTAACCCTTGCGCAACTTCGGGTGCAAACGTCGTTGGATCCGAATTGTTGATGATCAAATGGCTATCACATTCGAGTTAACCCCGACAAATTATCACTCAAAAGTCACACGAAACTGGTCGTTTCGGGCTCGTGACGTGTCGACGTCTTATTTGATCGTGTTCAATTTCAATAAAACCACTTACCACTCGAAGGTTGCGCGAAAACCATCTTTTGTTTTCCGAAACCGCCTTTTATCGTTCACTCGTGATGCTACTCACGGTTCCACTACGTCGTTGACTCCTAATTCCCCATCTAATTTCTTTCGTTACACCTCCTCCAGTATACTTGTTCAAACAAACCATCGATTCATTTCACTCGCACTATGACTTCTCCTTTACTCCATCGTTCTCCATTACAAGAAAAATCCCCAAATGGGCGATCGCAACCCACTAATAAATTAAACCCCGTGTGACATCTCTACAAATCTCACTTCGACTACAATAATCCCATTGCTCAAAAAATGACAGAAATTCGTCTTCCATTTTTGTCTAATTTGCTCGTAGGCTTACAAAACAAAACCCTAACTATTCGAAAAAACTTCTTCCTATCTAAACCCTCCTCTTGTATCCATCTGCCACTTTACTTTCTTTCTCTGCAACAATTCCATCCGAATTTGATCCGCTCCCTTCTCTTGGTGTTGCTCCTTTGTGCTCCTTTTTCCATCAATAACAATATTTCTAACATTCTTATCGATGTTAATTTTCTTATAAGAGGTAGAGTTGATAGGAGTGAAATGAAAATTGTGAGACAAATCTTATTGGTGTTAGAATCCAAAAATTTTTGGTACTAATTGAGGGGGGTGATATTATAACACTAAATGTAAGGAGAAATATTATTTTTTATATAACAAAATATACCACCAAAACTTCTATGATATTATTTCCTATTCCAAGTTTACTAGAGAATGAATGCCTCTTTGTAGGGGACCTCAAAAATGAATGCATAGGTGTGTATGTCTAATATGCTATGAAATTTTGGTATATGGATTTGTATAGATGTTTGATGGTATATATTGTATGAATATTGAGGCATGCTTTATTCTAGTCGGAAAATGTATATGCAATGTGATTTGGTTTCTATATGTGATGACATATATTATGGTGGGTGTGTTGAATTGTATAATGCTTTGCATTGAAATTTCGAGTTGTTGATTGAATTGGTTCATACATTCATTAT